>NDGN011438494.1:0-10296 GCA_002564285.1 Tympanoctomys barrerae
ACAGGGTCTCACTACACAGATTGGACTTGTAGTGATCCTCCTATTTTCAGCCTCCCAAGCACTAGGATTACCAGTCTCAATTCCTGTCTCAGCGCATCCCAGGGGCAGGATCAGCACATCACTCAAGGGAATAAACCCTGGTCCCTGCTCATTTTGCTTTTTGCTTAAAACTTTGTTTCTCATATACTTCTCATAATTAAGTGTTTCTCAAACACTTAAAACTATGTGTTTCTCAAAGTTTACTTAAAACTTTGTGTTTCTTAAATGTCACATGACATTTAAGCTCGTGTATCCCCTTTATTTCACTTAACATTATAGTCGCAGGATATATTCATTTTCTTATGAATAACTAAAATTTATCTTTCTTATGGCAAGATGATATCCCATTCTAAAAGCTAAAAAAATAGGAGCCAGGGAGATGGCTCAGTGGAATAAGCACTTCCCTGGCAAGTGCAAGGGCCTGAGTTCAATCCCTTGTTCTGCAAAAAATAAAAAAAAAATAAAAAAATAAAAAAAAAACTGCGTTCTCACAGAGCATCCGATATTAATACAGACATAGTTAGAGAAAAAGAAAAAGTTAAAGAAAAAGAAAAAGTTTAACTGCATACTCAGGTATGTATGGAAATCTAGTCTAAAAAGGAAGGTTTTACAAGTCACTGAGAAATGATGTCTTTTCTTTAAGAGATACTTAAAAACTGGAACATCCATAGGAAAAATGTAACCCTGCTGTGTCATATAACAAAGTCAAGCCCAAATATACTAAACACCTCAATGAATAAAGCTAACTTAAACTGTCTAGAAAATATATAGGTAATTATCCTTAGGATATCAGAGTAAAGAAGATTTTTCTTAAACAAAGCAGTATGACTATAAGGAAAATACTACCACATCGATGTAATAAAATAAATCATAAATAAATTCAAACAGAAGACACAGATGAGGGGCATCTTTATAGCTTATACAGGCAGCTAGTATAAAAGGAATTCTAAAAATCAATAATGTACAAAATATGTATGAGCAATTCACCTGAAAGAAATAAACACACAGAAAGAAAATGCTCAACTTCACTGGTAATCAAGAAAAATGCAAATTAAAGCCAATATTTCAGTCTTACAGAGGAGAAACTGTAGTATATTTTGAGGAAATGGATTTTAAGAAAGAATCAACAGATTGTGTTGTTAATGGCTAATATGACAAGAGAGATAAATACATATTCCGCTTTGATATTATTTGCAGGCTCCTTTTTAGCTTTCTTCGCTGCATCAATTTTTACTATAAATAGTTCAGGGACAGACAGCAAAGGGGATATAATCAAAGCATGCCAGAAAATAATGTGTGCTGCAGTCTTAAAGGAATTGAAAGGCTTGTAGCGTCCATGAGCTGACAGCTCTGTGGAACACACACACACACACACACACACACACACACACACACACCTACACAAGAAATGTAGCCTGCAGGAGAGACACCCCAGCATGTAATTTAACAAGGTGCTAATTAGATGAACAACAAAAAGATGGGATCCAGAAAAGATAGTTTTGGAGGTTTCTGCATGGTGAATGGATAGGATAAATGCTAAGAATTCCTGTATGAAAACAGAACATTTGGTTATAGATTGTTGTGTAACCTACCACCCCCAGTGTAGAAGCTTAACATGGCAATTTATTAGGATTAGTTGTGGTTATGTGGGCTGCCTGGGCTTAGCTCATTTGCATTGGGATTCTATTCTAGTGTGCCAGAAAGGAGCTGGAACTAGAATGTGTCAGGGAGCTCAGTTAGGGCAAGCTCAGCAGCTGAAGGCTTCCTGGGCATCTTCTGTTTCTGAGTGGGCTTTCTATGGAGCTGGTTTTGTCCAGCAAGCCGCAACAGCCACAGCACTATGGATTCTCAGGTTTCTTCTATAACCTGGTCACCCGCAGGGTCACCCTGCATTTACTGTACAGCTTCCACAATATAAGATAACCACGGCATTTCTTTATCACTACAGTGTGTCACAAAAATGATTATGAAGGAGTCAGTGCCTTCACATATTAGCACTGCATGTAAGGTCATAGTTCAAGCCTTCCTACAAGGCGAGCCATAGACAAAGAACCAGTGGAAGTCTCTCTCATGGCTTCTGGCATAAGTAAGCACGAATGTTAACCTGATGTACCAAAAATAACTCATCTCAAGGCAGATGTAGCCACCTGACTCTCTCAGTAGATTACTGGGAACTGCTGAATGTCAGCTGAACTTACGTGTGGACTCAAATCAATTCTGTGGAATCAAATTGATTAAATGATCTTCTAAAATTAGTATACATCAGAAAAACTATCACCCTTGGTATTTCAGCTCTTGCACCTTAACTCTCCTTAAATTAGGTGAAATATTATTTTATTTTGCTGAAAAGCATTCAGTAGTTGAAACTAAGGATCTTAGTCTGATACTTAAAATTACTGCTTTTTGCAGTATCTTCCAAGTGAATACTATTATTTCTAGTTAATACATATTGGATTACTTCTTATGATCAATAGTTAATTTGATCTGATTTTTCAGGTCATTGTGATCACAAAATTTCTTCAATAAATGTCCGAAAAAGAGCCCTTCAAAATTCTTCAACATCTCAGAATTTTCTTGGTTGGAATAAAATTTATTTTCTAATTCATCAGTCACTAGGTGTATTTATGTTTTACTTCATTTAAAACTTTTGTTACAAAAGTGATGATTCTTACAAGAAAGTATTCAGAATTTCAATTAATTAAAACCTTCTGCTCTCAGAACTTTTTTTCCACATGACATTCAAGTAATACACTAGATGTCTAGCCACAAAGTGAGCTTCACACACCTCCACCTTCCACTTCTGATTCTGTCACCAGAAAATTGTTAGTCAAGATACTGTTAGTTAGCATTAATCAAGAAGGTTTATTAAACTATAAAATATTTTGTTATATTTCTTTCTTGGTAATAGTTGATACCTAGTTTATCTGTTCAACCTTCCCCATTTATATCTAGAGTTTCTTTTTGTTTGTTTATTTGTTTGTTTTTTTTCTGGTATTTTTTTTTTGAGACAGAGTCTTGCTATACATTTCAGGCCAGGCTGGTCTTGAACTCACAATGGTCCTCCTGCCTCAGCCTCCCAAGCGCTGGCATTAAAGGCATGCACCACCATACCCAGCTTGAGTTTCACATTTCAAAGACTAACATAACATCCAACATGTCATTGTGCTGTGGGATGCTTTAATCCTGGCATGAAGAAAATTCAGGTTATCACATTGGTTCCTATATTTATGAAACTCAAAGCTACTTCTCAGAAGGAATCAGTGAGCTACAAAAATAATATAAAAATCACATTTCTGAATGTTTCACCCGTGTTTCCTTAAGTATAATTTGGATACTTGTTCTATGATCTTATATATCAAATGACTGCAAAATATCTTCAAGAATAAATATTCCCAAGAGCAGTGGACATGAAGCCTTATTGCTGTTACACATTCTTACAGACTTATAAACCTTATTTTGCCCAACTTTTAAAAAATTAAGATTATTGGTACAGTTTAGATAAATGCTGTTCTATGTTCATTGTCATAGATAGAAATTCTCAATTCAATGGAGTCACAAATTCACTAACGCTTACTTTTTTAAACTTTGTATCTTTGAAAAAGTCTACCTTTAATAAAATAAGGGAAAATCCATATGTCAAGAATTTTGCAAGGGTCTTTAAATATCCTTATCATTTTAAAGAAATGGTATTTTGCATACTAGTGCTATAATTGGCTATTTATGGCACCCTAAGAAGTCAGTCTCTATGGATTATTCTGAATAACTAATCATTTTACCTGCAACAGCAGATCGTACTCTGATGACTCACTCATTTTTGAACCATCTTTAAAAATGCAAAGGTAATTAGGCGACATAATAGGGTAAGTACTTTGTCTTCGCATTACAGTCTTTACAGGTGTTTCATGATTCTTGTTACCTTTCACAAGACAATACAACAGTTTCACCTTTAGAAATCTGCATTTAGGGGGTATTGTGTTCTCCAGGATGATGGAAGTTGTCATAGAAACAACCATAATTATAAGAGCTACATTTATGGAGGAAGAAAATATTTACCCTCAAATCTGATCCACTCTTTCCATGTACAGGAAATAAGGCATTCCTCAGGAGGAAGTTTGCTCTCTCAGGAATGCACAGAAAATACTGACCTTCTTGATTTTCCATTCTCCGGAGGCTTTTTTATTTTTCTTTTCTCAGGCATCTTCAGGTTTAATTTAAGTCAGTGTCCTGCATCTGAAACCTGCTTCTGGAGAGCAGGATGTCTCCTCAGAAGACTGTGAATCATCTGGGGAAAATACCAGCGGGAGATTTTAGAAATTCTTGAACGGGTGAGAGTGAGGTGCAGTTGGAGGGGGAAAACACCCACGATCTCTCCCAGAGCAAGTAATTTGCTCCAATAATATTTACCCTTGGTGTATGGCGGGTTAATAGAGAAATCCATAGGAGCAAAAGCACAGAAGACATTTGAAAACTTCCTCATTATTTGTTGCTACCTGAAATTTTGTTATTTCTCTTTAAAAAAAAATGAAGCTTCTTTCTTCCTGGGAAATATTTTTAACTCGCTAACATCTGTATAATCCTAACCTTGTAAGTTTGTCTCCATGACCAACTTTCTTAAGCTGTATCCAGTGGTCAAATAACATATAAAGATAGATAGATAGATAGATAGATAGATAGATAGATAGATAGATAGAGTGCAGTTATAATAAATTAATTTATTTTAATATATAATAAATTAATTCTTTACTCATAAAATAAATAAATTGAATATACTAATATAATATACAGTTACAGTCTTGATATTTAAGAATAGTAGTGGATTTCTAACTGGTGGTGAGCTTGTTATGCCCAGCTAAACTGAACTAGTGTAGTCCTGGGTGTGGGAGGCCCATCTGAAGATTGTTTCCAGCAGTACAAGAGGCAGAACTGAGAAGCTGGAGATTTTGTAGGGCTGCTGCTTGGGGAAGCAGTTGGAGCTGTTGGAAGTGGCTAGTTTTCTTGGGCTGTCCTGGTGGAGGACCTTGTCATACTGGCTTTCCTGATGAACTTGGCTTTTCTTGTCACTGGAGGAGTTTGGGACCTTCATGTCGCTGAATGGTTATGGTTTATTTTGGAAGAATACTGGTCCTCATCTTGAACATTGCCTCCTGCCTCTGGAGTGGAATGTGGTACACTGCTCAGCCTCCTGGAGAAGCTTGTAACACTTTGTTGATGGGAACTAGCTTTCCTCATTGTTGGAGGAGCTCAGGACCTCACTGTGGCTGAGGATGGCTGTGGTACTTTTGGAGGAGCTCAGGAACTTACCTTAAGCTTTGCTTCCTAGCTCCAGTTTAGATTCCTCAGCCTGCTAGCATAGATCGTTCATCCTGCTGGCATAGACTTTGTAGCTTCCATCACAGACCTTTGAGCGTTTCCAGTTCAGATCAGTGAAGCAGGCCTGCACTTTGTCGTGGGCTCTAGGCCTCCAGCTGGACTTGGGGGAGATATTATTATGAGCTCTAAGATTGCATTTGGGTTCATGCAAAATATTAGGATCTAGGCCCTCAGCTATATTCTCTGGTCTTTACTGTGTGGACATATTTAGTGTGCGTGATTCATTGGGTGATTCCGTATAAAATAATATTATAAAATGTGTCCTGTATTATATTATTCCCTTTGCAAAAACCTCAAGAATTTAAACAATAATTTAATAATTTATTCTATTTTCCTCCCAAAATGACTTATGCCAACTTTTAAAATATAGAAAATGAGATTAGCTGTATGAATAGTGAGAAAGCATAATAAGGTTAAGAGGATAATTCTTACGAAAATAGCAAAGTTGGGTGGTAAAAGTCAGGTGAAAGTATAAAACAACAACAAAAATAGAACACAAGATGAAATCTGGTCCATATAATGTTACTAAGAATATGATTAAATTGACTTCACTTTCTCCATCGCTCAAAACAATGAGGGCAGAATGGTCACTTTCTTATAGCCACTGTCCTCCAAATGTTAAGACAATGCTCTTAGGAGACAGGACTGTCTTCTCAGAAACACCCCGCCAATGCACAATCGCACTACAAAACAGGTCCATGTGAAGTACTTAGCTCTTCCAACAGTACCTTATCCTAAATCACACAGATTTTATCTTTCTAAATAATAAACACCCTCAAAACTGCAATGACAATGATGGAAAACCATCACTGATATTTTTGGGAAAATCTTATAGCAGTATGAGAAGGCTGAGGCCCTGGTTCATTGTCCTTGGGTTAGTGTAGGGATAGTTTACAGCATGCAAGCAAACAAAGGCGATCACACTAGGGCTCAATGCATCATTTCACACAACTAGAATCTTCAGTAATGTGAACTTTAAGAAGAGCTGAATCTCTAAGCAGAGCTTTAAGCAGTAGCAGCCATCTGAGAATTGTGGGACGCTTACCATCAATGTACTTGCAAGAACCACAAACTAAGCTTTGTGACCCTTGCCAAGACATGTTGTCATTTCAATTGCCAAAATCAACTGACCTCTGAAAGTCTCATTTTCCTACCCAGCTCTGAACAATGAATGATAGCCTGTAATCATATGTGCCAGTAAAAACCAACCAATCAGGAATGGGCACGGTTACATCCTTATTTACATAAAGCCAATCCATGGGTATTGAGTACATTGGCAGTCTCCATTTGCTCAAGGGGGCACTTGAGTGGGCACTTTGTGAACAGAAGCCAGCCCTTACTCCCTTTCCTTTTCTCTTTGGTTTTTTCCTTGGAGTCCTTTTTAGTGAATTTTGTAGGTGCTAAGTTTCAAGGATTAAATTATATTCACTGGTAATTACTGGAAAACAAGTGTTCTACGTTTCCATTTGTAAAAAGAACCTAGCAGCCAATGACTGTTCCATTTTTTTTTTTCCAGGAGATGATGGTGGCAAATCTGTTGGCTTCAGGCTTTTGCCTTCCACAGCAGAACTAGGAGGCAGAGCCTGCTAGTGTTTAACAAACACACACCACACACACACTCGCTCTCAGAATTCTTTGTTGTAGAGTACAGCCTAGGAAAGAATTAGAACAAGCATACAAAAGCCATCCCTAAGAATGGACCCAAACTATAACAAAATTTAAAGTACTCAAAGTGAACTTTATCAACAATATTATAGGCATAAATTCCTGGAACTTCTGGATTTCAAATATCATAAAAAATTTATATATGTGTGTATATATTACATATGATATGTAATAATTTCTTGCTATACAGATATAACATTTAATATACTCACTGAGCACCTTTTATGTGTCTAGGATATGCTTAGGTATTCCACATGCCTTTAATTCTAAATGGAATATTTATTATTTGTCTGAGTCTGCCCAAATTTCCTTTTCTTAAAAAAAAATCATTAAATGCCTTAGAGAATAATCTTCCATTTTAAATAACAGAATAACATGACATGGTTACATCAGGAAAAAGCAGAATTGCTAGGTTACTTTTGCATTCTTAGTTTAAAATGATCTTGTCTCTATTATGTGTAGCAGAAAATCCTCAAAATTATGTCACTTTACTTTCTATTAGCACTAACACAAGTATACACATATTTTGACCCTACTCTGAACTTATTTTGGTAATTTACATCAGAATATCAGAAGCAGTAAAAAGTAGGAAGGATATTAAATTTCCACACTAACTTAATATCGTTTTAAAGATTTCACTAAAGATTATGACTAAACAGAAATGTACAAATTAAAATGACAGAGAAGTCTAGACTTTAAAATCTTTACAATACATGGCTTTGGGGAGCTTCAGATTTAAATACAGAAATAAACTAACGTTGGATGGGGATGCCGCTATCTATATATCCATCTCTACATCTGCCTAAACTTAGCAATGAGGACAGTAATTTGAAATATGACTGTTTTCATTTTGAGGGATGTATTTATTTGTATTGCAAAAGGCTGCTATTGTTGTATCATTCCTTATCGAATTGATAAATGATCAAATATAGATGCATCCAGCACGCCAAATGCAGTTATGTTTTCCCCAGATATCTTTTGTCTCTTGGATACATTTTTCTAATTTACTTTAGGGATGCTTCTTTGCTTACTTCGTGAAACAAACAGACTTCATTTTTTCCCCCTGAATCAATCGCATCCTGCTCACAATGCAGTATGTGGCATTTTTACATTGCCAAGCCTATGGAATATGTGGTTGTGCACATAACTTCGGATTCTTCCCAGAAGACTCCAGGAGGACGCAGCTTACGCAGTCCCTACACTCAAGGCTGCTGCTTTCCCTTGATCTTTCTGCACATCTCACATCACTGTGAAATGTCCCTTCTCATTTGGGTCACAGCATGCCCTCTCTGCACAGTCCCTACCTGAGGCCAAGGTGAGACAGAGCTTTTTGCACCTTAGACCCTACGGAGGTGGAAGTTTTAATTAATAGAAAGACCCAGGCCATGTCCAATGGCCTGGTTACTGGACCCAAGAGTAGTAATAATCTTAATTCTGTGTTATTCCACTATTCCACAGTGCCTTTAGTTGTTTTCTTGACCTGGGAAGCAGCTCTGATTCTTGTACTATTTACTTCTAATCAGGGAAAGTGTTTCTTTTCCAAGTCAAACAGAAAATATCTATCAAAATGATAAGAGGACAGAAAATCCAAGTGTACATGTTCTGTCCTTCGACTTCTCCTGGAGATTGCATTACTGTTAGTTATTTATTGCTGTATAACAACATGTGACACATTCATTGTTTAGGCATAATTCTTACCTTAAAAGGTTTTGTGGTCCAGGAAGTTGGGCGGCCCTTGTCTGGAGCCTGTTGTTTGGCTGTCAGTAGAGATGTGCTCACCTAGGAAGTCCTGCCTGGGAAAGGATGACTTCTGAACTCACTCCTGTCATCATGGCAAGGTGTCATTTCCTCTGAGCCATTTGGTTGAGGGCATAGGTTTATAGCTGGCTGCTAAAGATTGCTCTCACATGGGACTCCCCCACACAACAGACTGCTTTATCAAAGCCAGAGGGGAAGAGCCTCAACAACTAAGATGAAAGTTACTGTAGTAGCTCACCCAGCCATGCACAGCACAGCCTTATTCTGTTCCTGTGACAGCCCATACTCTCACTGGGATTGGAGAAGGGAACATTCAAGGCCACTTACATAGAAGCCATCTACTGCAGCATCACTATAGAAAAGAAAAAAAAAATCAACATTCCAAACATCCATGTCCACTGCCAGCTGTAGGGAGCCACTTTGTCCCTGGGCAAGTGGCTGTTTTCACACAGGAGAACATCTGTTTCTACAGAGGCAGTGACCAGACTGAGCCTTACTCAAAACTGTGAGCTTTTATCTGTTTGGGCAACATTACTGAGCCTTTTCCTAAATGACTTGGCTGAGACATGAATTAGATCCCAGAGAGAATCTTAGCACATAATGGCCTTTTCGATACTATATGAAGGGAAAACCATGGCCCTGTAACTTATTCCTCTCTTCTCAGAGATCCCAGAATAAGTTTTGACCCTGAGCAAAATTCTTTTCCAATGTCAACTGATCAAATATACTAACTAAAAGATAAATGAGGGTCCTGAAAGACTTTTCTGGGTTCCTATTACTGATCTGGAAATGATCGCAGCATCGTATCCTGGTTCACTTAGATGGTTTATATTAAATTATCCTGAAAGTGATGAGCTAAGCTGAAAGATGGAAGAGATAGAGACAGATAAAGATATAGATCAAGATATATAGACAGAGATAAATCAAGGACAAAGCCACATGTCTAATGAAACTCCAGAACTCAGCAGTCCTCCTGGTTAAGCTGCTCCATGGACTGGGCTTGACAGACTCCAAAATCAAATATCTCTGGGGTGGGGAGGACATTTAGGAAGCTGCAGCTGTGGCTTTGGTACCTCTCGAAGGTTGTATATGTAGTTCCTTCTCCCTGATATCCATGGATAATTACACAGAAGCCTGGTGCTGGCTAAGCCTGAACCATCTTTCTGAAGCAATGAGAATGATAAGGGTAAAGACAACTTCAGGTTGGTTAAATGACCACCAGAGTGATGCATATACTTGGTGGATGGGGATCGCTTTAGTGGGGGTGTAATTGGCATGCAAGGAATTTCACATACTGGGCAAGGTTTTGGCCTATGAAACCACATCCTTGACACCACTACCACAGCCAAAAAAAAAAAAAATGGATGTGTATAATTTTTAATTTTTTTTATTTTCTTAAAGAGTATATTGGTTAGGGTTTTACTTAGAGGAACAGATATAATATAAGGAAGATATTAACACAAG
>NDGN011438517.1:0-14512 GCA_002564285.1 Tympanoctomys barrerae
CTTCCTTCCTTCCTTCCTTCCTTCCTTCCTTCCTTTCTTTCTAGCTTTTTTAATGTATTTAGTATAAGGTCTACAGGGTTTCACTAGAGAGATTGGGCTAGTAGTGATTCTCCTGTTTTCAGCCTCCCAAGTGCTGGGATTATAGGTGTGCGCCATCATCCCCAATCTCAATCGCCATCTCAGCATGCCCTAGGGGCAGGGCCAGCAGGGCATGCTGGGGATTGAACCCCAGTCCTTGCACTCTGCCTAAGGTGCTTTAGTCTGCTGAGCTATCCGGCCAGCCAGTGAGTACATTTTCTAATAGCCGTATTTGAAAAATATGTAAGATAAAACATTATAATAGCATATTTTACTTAGTCCACTGTATCCAAAACATTATTATTTCAACATGTAATCAATATTTTAATGTTATTAGTGATATCTTTCACAATCCTTTTTCATACTGTTCTGGTTTGTGTAGAGGTGTTCCCTCCTATAGTGATGTAGTGATGGGGCAACTTCTGGAATTTGTGATTGATTCTTGATCCAATGCATGGATTATGGGTGTGAGTGCCCTGGGGCAGATACTCTGCCTTATGTTGTAAAGAGGAGAGAGAGGCTGGCTAGCTGCCTGAGCTGCTGCCACTTCTTTGCTCTCTGCTCTTTGCCACCGCCATGAAAAGTTGTTCTCTGCAGTGTGCCACTCTGCCTTGGAACCAGCTGAGCACGGACTAAGACCTCCACTGACTGTGAGCTAAATAAACCTTTCTTTCCTTCATTTTGGGTATTTGTCCCAGCAATGAGAGTAAAAAGTAGCCAAGGCACATACTAACTTTTTGAAATCTGGTGTGTAGTTCTTACGGCACATTTCAGTTTGGCTCACTGCAGTTTCAGTCAGTAGCTGTGTGTGCTGATGACTGCTGAGGAGGCTGGCGCAGGGCCAGTCACCCTTGGCTGCAGTCTGAAGCCCATTTCCCAGCCTCTTGCCCTTCGGAGACCAATAACGAGACACGATCACCACATTTGGGGTCCCCTTGGTCTTGGTAGAACCTGTGCCGTTCTGTTTTCAAAGATCCAGCTCCAAGGCCTGAAACCACTTTGAGACCCTCTTCTTTTCCACAGCTTTCACCTACCTAGTCCTTTTGATTCTTCCTGAGAAACCTATTTTCCAACTGGCCCTGCTCTCAGGCTCTGCTCCATCCCCTCCTCTGTACCACCACTGCAACAGTTTTTCTAAGTTTTTGGCTTGTCCTGGTGAGCCTTTCACTGGAAGCTCCAGGTGCTTCTCAGTCTCCCACAGAGAGATTCAAGCGCTGCCGACACAGCTAACACTCTCTTCCTAGCAATGTCCACTTCCGGTAGAGAAGGCACCATCCTCTCACAGGACTTGCCAGCCTATCTCATGAGATCCTCTCCTGTTTTCCCTCCTTCTACCTTGTCCCAGGTCACTTGTCTACAGTCCCTTCAATGGATTCCCTGACTGTCACAAGCAGCCACCCCGTGTCTCCTGCTCCTTTCCTGAAGACTTACTTCTGCCTCCTCACACACTCTTGGCTCTTGTCACCTAACAACAATGATCTTTCCATGCCTACTTGTTGTCCTACTCAGCGAGGCTTACAGTATAATATATATAGTATATATGATATCTGTATACTATATATAATGTACAATATGTAATGTATAATATATATTATAATATAATAGGTAATATAAAATATGAATGAATGTATTTATAATTTTAAGACAAAACCTTATGCTTTAGATTGTTTTATTTTGCTTTTTTACAGTAATTCTCATCACTGAGCATGGTTCCACACCTCAGGGGACAGATACACTAAAAGATTTTTATAAAATGTTGCACCTTACAAGCATAATAAAGTCAATGTGATTCTTCTTCCCCAATCCCAGTCAGCCCACTGATGACAAAGAACTTAGTGTCCTTTCCCAAACTTTTCCTACACACTCACCACCAGCCGCCCCCACCATCAGCCCCCAGCATTGCGATACATCCTACTTTCCAGCAGCAGGTTCTCTTGATAAATTTTCATAACCTGTGGGAGAGGATTATCTGATAGGAAATGCTCTTTCAAAATATATTCTTAAGACTATTTCTTCAGCATTTATCTGGTCATCGTTTTGTATCTTCTTATAAAATTTTCTACCTTAGAAAAAATTACTACCTTTTCTTTTGTTATTCCATTGATTTTGTTTAAACAGGTTTGTTGAACAGGTTAAATAAGTTTTGAGAAATCTATTTTTTCAATTCAGTCCCACATATCACCTCTAAAAGTTTAGAAGATATTCATGTTTCTTAGCAGAAATATGAGAGGGGAAAATCAGCTATTGGACATGCCAACCTTCACACAAGAAATATAGCCCTGTGCTACAGAAAATAAAATTACTGGATATGAGAGCTGGACACTTGGATGTTTTTCACTAACTGCCAGCATTTCTTCCATACATCAAATAGTTCTAAAGCATATATTGTTTGATTAATGCTACTGAAGGTATGTATCTTACTATTTATAACTATAACATCAGTCTAAAATCAACATAAAAGGGCCAGCCAAATAGCTCAGTGGATTAAAGTGCCTGCAAGCAGGCGCAGGGGCTGGGCTTGATCCCTGGGCCAGCTGTGCCGCCCAGCTCCCAGGGCACGCTGAGATGGTGTTAAAGACAGCGTGGTGACATGGACCTGTAATCCCAGCTCTGGGGAGGCTATAAACAGGTGGATCACTATGAGTCCAATCTAGTAGTGAGATCCTGAACACCCTTAAATAAATAAAATCAACATAAAACATAGGCTGGCCAGCAGCCGATTAAATCTGTTTAGGCAGATGCAGGGGCCTGTGGTTAGATCCCAAGCGTGTCGTGCTGGCGTCTCACCCACTCCCCATCCCCCCCCCCCATGCTGAGAAGGCAACTGACACTGCGCATGGTGGCGTCTGTAATCCCAGCTCTTGGGAGGCTGAAAACAGAAGGATCACTAAAAGTCCAATCTATGTAGTGAGATCTTGTAGACCCTGTACTAAATACTTTTAAAAAACCAAAATAAACAACAAAACATAAAAAATCCCCAAGTTAACATATATTAAGGAAAAAATGGTTATAGACATTCACAGTTCTATTTAATGTATGTATGTATGTATTTATTCTTTATTTAGTACAGGGTCTACAAGGGCTCACTATGTAGATTGGACTCACAGTGATTCTATTTTCAACCTCCCAAGGGCTGGGATTACAGGTGTGCCACCACGCTCAGTCTCCATCGTCTCAGCGAGCCCCGGGCCAGGGCCAGCACGATACGCTGGGGATGGAACTCCGGCTGCTGCGCTCTGCCTAAGCAGGTGCTTTAGTCCACTGAGCTATCTGACTGGCCCTCACTGTTCTATTTTTATGTGCTGATGTAGAAGTTTGCCTCGGCCTAGACGAAAGAATGCCCATAGCTAGTACTTAATTTTGTAAAGAGGTAATTAACCGAATGCCTCTAACCAACCACACATTGTCTCATTGGAATTCTAGCTGGCTAGCTGTGTTTCAGGGCAGTACACTCACATCTGAAATGGTAAAATAATCGAAGCCAAATTCGCGGGTGTCAGCTGGCGTCCGGCGGGCACTCGCTGCACACACGATGCCTTCCTCAGGAACCCTAGCTGTGCCTGCCCTTCTCTGACCTTCCAGGGCTCGTCTCATCAGCCCAGAGCTTGGCTAGCACACTCAGCTTCCCTCAGCCTCGTGGTGGTCCCCTGAGCTCCATCAGCTGATGCTCCGGACCTGAAGGCTGATGGTGCATTGTGGGTAAGGCCCAGCACACCCCTCTGGGGCTGCCCTTCCCTGGCCTGTGTTGGGCTCACTCAGCTGCTTTACAGCAGCGCTGCAGCTTGGCTTTTCTCTATTAGTTACCTAGTCCCAGAGCAGCATGGTTAAATTGGAGCAAGTAGAACAACAAATGTTCTCTGTTTTTTGCCTTGCCATTTGATAAGCAGGCACATTGGAAGACAGTTTGGAAACATCTAGATAAGCGGGTTCTGTGAGATGTGAGTGCCAAGTCCAGGTTTTGACCTTTAGCAAGTTCATAGTTCTCTGCCAAGTTACAACCTATTCTGTCAAGCTCTTAGAGGACATGCTCGCATTGCTTCTTCCTTGTCTATTTGTTCCCTGACAGGGCACTGCTGCAGCAACAGATGAAGGCCTTTGGCTGCTTATGTGGCTTTCCTGTTGCGGCCTGGGACATGTCGTTCGTTTGACTTATCAGTTCAAACCACTGCGCTAGCCAAGTAAAGCGGCAATCATATGTTATCCATCAGCTCATGCAGAAACTCTGAAATTCAAATCTTCTTTCATTTAAATCTTTTAAAAAGGTTACCAGTATTATTCTTTGCTTCTCTGGCTAGAACATTATTAGGTTGAACCATATGAAGATACTGCTTTTATCAGTCATAGATAGTAGAATAAGAACATTTAAAATGGCTCGATTTAATAAACTTTCATCAAACTGCTACGGCAATTCTTTTTAAAAATGTATTTGGTATAGGGTCTCACTACACAGCTTGGATTCGTAGTGATCCTCCTGTCTTCAGCCTCCCCAGCCCTGGGATTACAGGTATGCGCCACCTCACCCTTGGTGGCTGGCTCAGCATGCCTGGGGGCAGGGGCAGTATGGCATGTGGTCCTGGGGATCGAACCCCAGTCCCTGTGCTTACCTAGGCAGGCACTTAGTCCTCTGAGCTATCTCACTGTCCTTGCTATAGCATCTTAACGAATCCTTGCTTTAGGATCAAAATCACTTCTGAATAAAGGTTATTCCAAAAAGGCAAGATCCAAGTAGAAAGTAATGTAGTTTATGACATAGTCTTACTTTGACCAATTGTACTGCATGCTTACAGTACATGTTGAAAACTTCTATGACCATTCACAATAAACTTTCAATTTTCTGTTTCCAAATCTGATTTATAATATTTTCACTTCACAAAGATAAGCTGTTTTGGTAGATAATTAGCTAATGAAATACATCTGAAAAAGAATGTGCTCTTTACAGCTCATAAATGCATAAAATTGTTAAAAACAGGCAAAAGAAATATCTGGTTATAGAGTTCCTGTGTTCCATATGGTAATCAGTTAGCATTGTGCATCGATGTCTGTATCTTTCATGGGCATAAAGAAATAAAATGGATGTCATTTCAGAATTGGCTGTACTAGCCTTGATATAGGGGTGAGTGAAGAAAAATCAATCAGGAAGAAGAAAAAATTGATTGAATGGATTCCAAGATTCTGTAGCTGAATTATCTGATATCCAATATGTGCAGGATACCCCCATTCTCCATTGATTAAAAAAAATACTGTAAGATTTTGAGTGGCTGGTGACTGAATTCAGAGAAATTATCGAACCTTTGCTATGCTTTCAATGATGACTATATCCTTCAAAATTCATGTTGAGACTTAATCCCCATTATGGTGGCTTGGAGAGTTGTGGCCTTTGGGGGAAGTTATTAATTCCTGAGTCCTTTATCTTCATGAATGAGTGTACCTTTCAAAAGGTCTGGGGGAACTACCTTAGTTCATTTTGTCCCCCTATTTTCCATCATGTGAGGGAGCTGCTACAAGGAGATGCCATCAATGGAGCAGGAGCAGGCCCTCGCCAGACCCTGAGCCTGACAGCACCTTCATCCTGGACATCCCAACCTCTGGAGCTAAGAGAAACACATTTCTATGCTTTAGAAATTATGCAGCCTCAAGTATTTTCTTACGGCATCACGAAAGGACTGAGACAGGAACTGGTACCAGAGAAGCAGTGTGTTACTATACATAAAGTGTGAAATCATTTTTGGAACTGCATGGTACATAGCAGCTGGAACAATTTTGAAATGCATGCTTTTTAGAAAAGCCTACCCTGCCATGAATGGGTCTTATGGGTGATTCTGATGCTAGTGAAGGCATTAGAAAGGGAGAGAGACAGAGAGAAACAGAGAGAGACAGAGACAAAGAGAGACACAGAGACAGAGACAGAGACACAGGGAGAGACAGAGACAGAGATAGAGAAAGACAGAGACAGAGACAGAGAGACAGAGAGAGGCAAATGGAACAGGAAAGAAAAAAAGAAAGAGTGTAGATCAGACTTTTAAAAGGTATTCTAAGAGATTATGATCGAAATTGTGATAGAAATACAGAATGTTAATAGTGAAGGCCACTCTGACAAATTTTATACAGAAATAAAGAACTCTTAGAAAATGGAGGACAGATACATCTTTTATGAAGTAACAAGAACTTAGCTCCTTGTGGAAAGCAGAATTTAAGGGCAATGAACTATATTTGGTGGATAAAATCACTAAGCAAAGTTTTCAGCGTGTTCCATTTCAGTTTGGATAGGCTTATAAACATGAAAAGGTATATCAGGAGAGGGTACCAAGGTGTGCCCAAGGATCAGGAGAAAAGTATTACAGGAGGAAGCAAGATGCTATTTGTCTTAGTTTCATGCTGCTCTAACAGAATATCAGAGAGGAGGTAATTTATAAGCAACAGAATTTGCCTCATAGTTCTGAAGGCTGGGAAGTCTAACAGCAGTGGACTATATCTTAGAAGGGCCTTGTGTTGTGTCATAATATGATGTGACCGAGGGCATCATGCCAGTAACATGCATGAAAGAGGGCAAGGGGAGGCAAACTCACTTGGACAACAATCTCACTTCTGTAATAACAACATTAATTCATTCATGAGGGAAAAGTGTTCATCACCTGAATGCCCCCTACTGGGGTGACCTCCAGCACTGCTACACTGACGATTAAACTTCTGACACACAAACTCTGGGAGACTTACACAAACTATAGAACTGTTCATTAAGACAATGAAGGGGGACCTTCTGACACACATCTGCAGTCCCCTCTATTCAGGAGACTAAGCAAAGGGAACTCAAGTTTCAAGACAGTCTGGGTAACTTCCCAACAAGTCTCCAAGTAAAAAAAAAAACAATTAAAACAAAGGGTTGCTAATAGAACTAAGTGGTAGAGACAAGGCCTAGGTTCAATCCTCAGAAGTGGAGGAAAAAGGCAATGGAAGAATGACTTTGCATGCATTTTGGAAATTACTGTTATTAACCCTCTTATCACAGACATAAAACTAAATAAAAAGGGGGATTTTGGCTACCCACAGGACCTCATTTAGGTGCAGTTCTCAGATGCCCCATATGTGGCCCAAGCAGGGCTAGATGTGGCCCAAGTGGCCCTGCTGGAAGGTACAAACCATAAGAATTGGAAGAATCCATATAGTGTTCCTCCTGCAGGTACAAAGTGCATGATACGAGTACGCATATCCATACAGATTTTAAAGAATGCCTCAGAGACCCACAGGACCCATAGAGAACTACCAGGCCTCTACCAAAAGTCACCAGTAGTGCAATGTGTATTGGGGCCACAGGGACGTGGCTACTGAGGAGACCCCAGAACTTCAGAGACACTAACATGTACTGCCAGGCTGGGGTAGCACAGCTACCTAGGAGAGCTACGTATGTGCTATGTCTAGAAAAAGCAAGGGTCAATGTTGCATAGATTATTGGCGATACAAGTCCTACCCAATGTATCTGAAAGATATAGCATGGAGTAACAAATTTCCTGTAAGTCTTGAGATCAACTGTTGCTAGCCCTATTGGAGTCTGGACAGATGGGGTCTCTCATTCTTTTATTCTGATCATTTTTCCCCTTTGAAATAGGATGCTTGTTCTATTTCAAAGAGCATGTCACACTACTATGTTTTAGAAGCAGGTCACTTGCTTGATTTCATGCATTTGCAGCTGGACAGAAATCTTTATGCCTCAGGATAAATCTTTTTTTTTTTCAGGATAAATCTTGAGTCTCATCCATATATGATGTAGATGAGACTCTGAAGCTTAAGCTTTTGATTTCTGGGCTCATTTAGGACTTTGGGGCTGTCAAGGTGGAATGAAAGTGTCTGGCCCATGAGAAGGACGTGAACTGTAGGAGCCAGTGATCACTCTGCCCCTATGCTCTTCTGTCATGAGGACACAGCATTAAAGCCCTCACTAGAAACTGAATACTGGCACCTTGATTTTAGGCTTCTTGACTTTCACAATGGTAAGGAAATGAACTTCTGTTATTTATAAATTATGCAGTCTGTGGTATCCTGTTATAGCAGCATAAATGGATTAAGATAAACTTTTAAAGTTTAAAATGCAAATAACATCATTATCAAGCCCGTAAGGATTCGCAATTAGTATAAGAGAGGCAGTGTGAGGCATGCTTAGCTCAAGAGTTAGAATTCAGGAAGGTTTGCAGGTGTGGTATTGTATGTGTTACTGTTTTGTTCCAAGGATGAGCTAAGCAATCAGAATATGAGGGTGAATAAAGAAAATCTCTTCTTTGGCGCACCTAGAACTGGTGCTGGGATTAGGAATTTAGCTACAATAAAATGATATCTAAGTAATATTTACTATATTAGTAATTACCAGTGATTGATCCTAACAAGATAGTGTGAGAGCATCACATTGACAACAGACCTAGAGGTCCATCAGGGCTAATGAGCAACACATCCTCCCTCTCCTATGTCCAGTGCTGTCTGCGCTGTCCATAGAGGGCAGCTGTGTACACAAGGGGAAACCCTGGGCTTAATGGAATCAAAGGATTTGGCAAGTGCAATGCTCCTCTTATTACTGTACCCAAGCCACATTAAAATATAATGACAATCAGCAGATTTACATTCTCATCAACAACAAGATGCATAAGGCAGCATCTGATGTCTTGTGACTTAGCTACAGCCTAAAGAATACTAGAACTGTGTACTGTAAACATCTGCCTTACAATCCAAGTGTTAGATGGTCAATATTTTTTCTTTTTATTTATGTATTTGGTACGGGGTCTCACCATGCAACTCTGACTCGTACTGATCCCCCTGTTTTCAGCCTCCCCCGCACTGGGATTACAGGCATGCGCCACCACTCCTGGTCTCCACGGCCAGCTCAGCACACCCAAGGGCTGGGCCGGAAGGTGTGCGGGACTGGGGAGTGAACCCCAGTCCCTGTGCTTGCCAAAGCAGGTGCTTAGTCTGCTGAGATATCTCGCCAGCCCTGATGATCAATCTTTTATTAAGAATATGATCATTATATTTTCAAATGTCTACCCTACAATGCTAACCAAATGTACAGTGCACTTCTTCCAGATAGCCAATGGTCTGGGCAAAGCAATTGAATGGTGCAGTCAGTGTTAACACAAGCATCACCTCCTCTCCAACTCTATGTGGTCCTGCTCACTGCGCTGGCCTCCTGGCCGCTCCTCACCCCCAGCAGGTCACCTCCTAGGCCTACAGCTTTGCTCTCTCATTTTTCCCATACTGCTTCTCTCCCAGCAAATGCCCACGGCTTGATTCTTTCCTCCTTTAGGTCTTTTTTAACTGTTGTTTCCCTCCCATGGGGTAGTACTGCAGCTCCCTTGCCTATGGCATACTCTAGTTTCTTTCTAGCTTTATTTTTTTTCTTCTTAGCAATGAAACCTAATAATATTTCTCTTGTTTACTGTCTACTTGTCTTGACTGAATGTAATCTCCACGAGAGTATCTGTCTTGTTTCATTTTATTCCATTTACTACTGTATCTCTAGGGCCTAGGAAAGTACCTGGCACATAGTAGGAATTCAATAAATGATTGTTGAATAAAAATATCAAAGGCATATTATATATAGGCATGGAAAAATGAGAACCAACACCCCTGTACCAATGGATGGGCTCCAAGTAGCTCTGGTGTAGGAAGCCCAGTGGGCTCTGCCAGAAGGCTCTTGGGGATAGAAGTTTGGGGTTCTACCTTCCCACTGGATTCCATTAGCATCAGCTCACTTCTCTAGACCTGGCCCAGTTGTTTATTGTCTTTCAGCTTCCAGCATATATTTTTGGCTCAATAATACTGAAAATGAGATTTACAACTATATTTCCAAGATAGTTGCATCTGAAGGATTCTTGTTAAGTTTTGTCAACTGGGAAAGATAGAGAAAGATCAGCCACAGGAGAAGAAGGGAAAGGGCTACTTCCTTGATCTTGCTGATCCTGTCTAGCCTCTAGCATCCCTGGAACACCCCCATGACCTGCTTCATGGGGCTCTCAGCAGAACCAGAAGCAGTTGGATATGTCGTGTGGCTAACAGCTTTGAGCCCTGGTGGTCTGTGTTCTTCTATGTTTCCATGTGCTAGACACAGGCACTTCCTATGTTCACTGTGTCTGGGTGCCATCAGAATTTCTCTCTTGCTTTTTATCTGTGCAACCCACTTTTATATTCTTTTTTGCTGGAATACTTAATATGACTTCTCTATTTATCATAATATTTTAGTTGATAGAAGAACTCAATCATCTGACCTATGAATAAGAAGGTATCTATAAATTATAAGAATATAATATCTGGATGTGGGCTGGCCACACTTTATTTAATTGCTGGAGAGTAAAAGCTTTAACCACTTGGTCTCTGGTCTCAGGTGTATCTACTGAAGTCTGCTCTGCTAGGTGGAAAGCCATCAGAGTAGATCTGTAAATGAACCAAAGGGGCCATGACAGTTTATTTATAAAAACAGGTGACCAATCCTGGCTGTAGTTAAACAAGCAATTTAGACAATCCTCAAAATTGTAAGTACTGTAAAACACACAAAAAACTATTCTCAAGATTGGTTTTTAAAAGCCAGCTATTGAGCTCTATATCTGATGCCCTAGAAAGAATAAGAACATCAGCAGCAAAGCACCAAAGCACAAGCGAGCAGAACATTAACATCTCCACACTCGGGTCCCAACGAAGCCATCTGTAGATGCAGGAGAGGAATAGAGAGGAGAGAGAGACTTCTGAGCTGAGCCCAGCAACATTTTCCTGGCAGCAGGCAGAAGGCTCCAGACACAGGAAGCCTTCCCTGAAGGAGGGGGAAGAACTGCTTTATTCCTTTCTTAAGAGAAAATTAAGCGTTTTTTTAATTCTGATTATAGTCACTCACTCCCTTTCCTTTTGACAGGACTCTTCTGGGATAAACATGACATAACAACAATAAAGGCCTAGACTATAATACAGGGCGCTTATGTCCTTCCAAGGTGCCTGACTGGGCCAGGGCAAGCTGGAGTGATGAGAAACAGTTGAAAGATGGAAACTTCTTAGGTGCACGGATAAATGCCCCACAAACCTAAGAACTATGCAAGTGTGTTAGCCCAGAGCTGGTTTCTTATGACAAATTATTAAAATTGTAGAGAGGCATCAGGGACAGGGTTGCAGGGCAAGCTGGGTCACGAGCTGGTGCTGGAAAGAAGACCGGGAGGCTTCAGCATTCCAGGGAGCTGGGAGGTCCAGGAAGAGGCATCAGTATAATCAGTAATGAATCAGTGACAAGTGTTTGCCATCCAGAACAAAAGAAGAAATGATCACTGGGAATAAAATGGAGAAAGTGTAGTGCTGCATCCCCAGTCCTTATTAGTTTTGGGACAGGGTCTCACTAGGTTGGCTAGGCTGGCTTCCAAGTTGTGAACCTTCTTTCTACCTCAGCCTCCTGAGAAGCTGGGACTACAGATCTATGCCACCATACCTGGCTCTCAGAGTTCTTTCAGTGTTCTGAGTTTTACTTATTTAGCTTTCTTATTCTGGTCCCATTTTATAGATGAAGACTGAGGCAAAGCCAGGCATAGCCGAAGTTTCATGATTAAACTACATTTGAACCAGGCAATATAGCTCCGGAGCCAGCCTGTAGATAGAATTACTCTTCTGAATGTTTCTAAATATTTGGAACAGTGATTGGGCATAAACGCTGTGTGACTTGGTAGGAGTGAGTGAGTTAGGTTCATGGAAGTGCGAATTCAGTGTTCGCAGCTAATCTAAACAGGCATTCAGTTGGAGCTTAATTTTTTCTAGGATTCCGAAGGCAAGGGGTTGCCAGCTCTGTTAAGAGCCCTGTAATTTCCCTTCTGGTCTGTATTAAGCAACCCTGGCTGTCTGGAAAGAAGTCCGCACTGTACTATATTTTAGTTTTCATGATAGATCTATAAACTAGGAAAATCTTTTTCCTGTTTTCCAAAAGCTAGAAACATTTTAATACAAGTTTATCTTCTTCCTTTTTTTTAATGCCTACTAGATTTTCAATATTATAGACAGCTACATAATGCAGGCCCTGCAATTTATGTTTTGAAAAGCATGTAGACTATCTACCACCAGCGGCTCCTCGTACTGTGCATCACTGCTGTGCGGCTCCATAGCCCTTTCCTTAGGACTCAGAAGAGTGAGCTTCGTCCACAACTGCCTCCTCCGGCCTGAGGCTCAGATCCCTGTCTTCTGGATTCTCAAGGTCTGGGTTGCCATCTTATCTTTTCCCTCCAGAGCTTCTTCAGTTCCTTTTTATTGCTTGCTTCCACTCTGCCCACCGCACAGCACGGCACGCAGAGAGAGCGCCTGTCAGGAAACAGTTGCTCGACCTTTTGCGCAGCTCCCTCGCGTCATCTATTTATTTCCCTTCTGATGTTAACAAACCTCTTGAATAAACAGGGAGTACCCGGAGCCTTCACTTGAGTACAGTCCATCCTCCTGCTTCTTGATCGACTCATCCTGCTCACCAAGGCCGTGCCTGTTTCTCTTTCCTTTTATGCCTGTTTTTATTGCCAGGTAATTTGCCAATGGATTAAACCGTCATTATTTAAATATTTAATCTGAAGTATTTTCTTAACTAGTCTATAGCTAATCCAAGAGGATAAATGTACATATATCTATCAAACAGCAGTCAGCACTGAGCCTTATGATATGTCTACACAATCAAGTACTGAGTAATTTGATCCCAGATTTATGAACTATAAATATTTTAATCCAAATTATTATAGCATTAAAAATATTCATCAAATCATTTTTCTTGCATGAACTTCTAATTTCTTTAATTCACCAAATATTTATTTAGTATCCATTATGTTGTATCCCTGGCGAGAGATATAACAGTGAATACAATAGGAACCATTCCTGCCTTCATGAAGTTTACATTCCAATAAAGAAAACGTCCAAACCAATAACAGATAAGTAGTGGCATATGTAAGGTGGCAATCAGTGCCATTCAGGAAATAAAACAGGGAAGGAAGAGGGAGTGTGAGTTAGAGGATGTTGCTAATTTCAATAAGATGGTTGGAAGGGCCCCACAGATACTGTGGCACCATTCTCTGACTTCCAAGAAGCAGCTTCTCATCAAATCTTTCCCTGCTTGGGATCTCTGCCTGCCTGTTCACACACTCGCTTCTAGAGGGCTCGTGTAATTCTGGAAGACCCAAGCAGATGATTTCCTTCTCTCAACATTGACTGTGCCCTATAAAAAACCACAAGAATAAAATCTATTACATTCATACTCTCAGAACATGAAAGAGGAAGGAGAGAAATCTTAGGGGCCATCTTAGAGTACAACCTATCACAATCATCTTTCCCATTGTATTAAAAATGCATCGCAAGGGTATAAGAAAATAAATAGAGAGATATTTGCACTAACTCAGGTGAAAGATGATAGTGTCTCAGACCATCGTAGTAGCAATAGAGGTATTGGGTATGATCAGACTTTGAATGAATGTGGAAATAGAGGTGGTAATAGGATGTGACATCCAACTTGGTATTGTTACCTGAAAGCGAAAAGTTGAGAACTGCATGAATATTGCCCTCAGTAACTAAAAATGGAGCTCTATTTTTTCTAACAAGATGTACTAAAGGGAGAAGAGGTTTGGGCCATGAAGAATGTTAGGTGTTGTTGTTTTGACACGCCAATATTATAACCAAATGGAGAAGTGTAGAAGACTGGTGTATATGTATGCACCCAGAGTTTAGTCAAGAGCTCTGGTTTGGAGGTAAAATTTGAGACTTGATAAGTTACAGATGGTATTGTGAACTGTGGAAGATCACCCAGTGCAAAGCGGGAAGAGGCCTGGGGATGGCTCCTTGGTGTAAGCTAGGACAGAAGCCAGAAACGTAAGGAAGGACACTGTACAATGTTGGGAAGGAGAAGCAGTGAGGTAGAAGGGTAGTGAAGAGAAAATATGACCCAGAGAGGAAGTGGCAAAGAAGGAGGAGTGCCTAAGGCATGTGAGATGGTGCACTGAGCTCACTGGTTTGCAAGTGCAGAGGTTAGGGCACCCAACTAGAATAGGTCAGTTTTCATAGTCTGGTAGGAATTCTCATGGCTTATGAGAGAAAAAGGAGAGGGGCTGCTGACAATGATAACAGGAACCCGAGGAACTTTGCAGAACAGACACAGAGAAAAGGAGAAATAGACACTTGGGCGTGAGCAGCACACCTTCAGTCCTCATGGGGGTGGTGGTGCTGGGACAGGAAGATTGTTCAGTTCAAGGCCAGCCTGGGCAACCTAGTAGCTTAGTGAGAAAAAAAGAGAAAGAAGAGGAAGAGGAGGAGGAACATGTTTTCTATCATTCTTTGGTTTTAAGGATGTGAGAGTTTATAACAGGTCTATGATCAATAGAGATGGATATCATAATGGCAATACAGGCACGGCAGCAGCTGGAGCCTGGTCTCTGGTTAAGCAAAGGTACAAGACCTGGTACAC
>NDGN011438560.1:0-11580 GCA_002564285.1 Tympanoctomys barrerae
CCCTGTGCTTTGCCAAGCCTGTTCTAAGTAGGTGCTTTAGACCACTGAGCCATCTCACCAGCCAGTATATACATTATTAATATTAATATGAATCAAAAATGGCCACTCCAGACAACTTGATACTGTGTAACCTCATGTATGGGAAATCATAGAATTCTTTAAGATACTTCATTTGGAATGACTCCTTGGGCACGGGAGAGATTTATTGTGAACAGGATGAGAAAACCCTTCTAGGGTAACGGAAGTGTTCTACAAGTTGATATTGGTGATGATATACATCATCTTGGTAGTGAGTATACTCATCAACTTATACAAGTTGGTGAGTATAACTTATACTCAACTTTTAAAAGGCACATTTTTAAATGTATGTAAGTTATTCTTGGATACCATTAAGATTAATTTTGAAAGGTGTGTGTCTTTAGCCAGAGAGTGCACACATAACTTCTGCCAGCTCTTGTAGTCCATCATAAGGGAGGCTAAGAAATGTGGTCTGGCTGTGTGGCAGGAAGAAAGGGAAAAATTGGTTTGGTGAAGGGCAACAGCTTCTACTATGCCCAACTGTCCACAGCTCAGAGTGTTGCTAGACACCCCCACCAAGAAGATAGAGCAAGTGTATTTAGTCTGTTTTGTGTTGCTGTAGCAGAATACCTGATCCTGGATACTTTATGAGGAAAAGATTTAGCTAGCTCTGTGTCTGGGTGATTGAAAGTCCAAGATCTGTTCAGCCTCTAATCAAAGCCCCCTTGGCTGTGTCAAAATTTGGCAGATAAACATAAAGAATAATAGAAAGAAGGGCCATGCCCATGTGGTGCCCTCAGAGAGTAACAATCCACTCTCTCAAGTATGAGCTCATGGGCCAGGGAGATAGCTCAGTAGAACAAGTACCTGCCTGGAAAGTGCAGGGTCTTGAGTGCAATCCCTGGTACTTCAAAAAAAATAAAGAAAAAAGAAAGAAAAGAAAATTTCTGCCTGCCAAGTATGAGCTCACCCTCAAACCCAGAATTAATCCCTTTCAAGAGTGATGTCCCTATAACCAAGTCATTTCGCTTAGGTCCCCACCTCCTAAAGGTTCCACCACTTCAGCACCACTGCTCTGGGGACCAGGCCTCCAGCTCATGAGCCTTTAGGGGATGAACCACATACAAACCATGACAGCATGGCTACTGAAAGGTTCACAAAACTGCAGGTGAGTTGTGGGGCAAAGGGCTGAGCATGAAGCTGTGGAGGGAAAGGGAGGAGAAGGCTTCCCAGAAGAAGAGACATTCTCAAAGCTCAATCCTAAGTGAATAAAGCAAGAGGAAATGCTATCAGCAAAAGCCTATGGACAGGGAAGTGAGTGTCGGAAGGGCTGATGAGAAGTTCTGCACTGGACCGGGGGCACTCAAGCCCTTGGCCACCTATACAGCCCCTCGCATGGTTTTCAGCACTCAGAGGTGGCTCATGCCTCGGGCACAGGCCTGAGACTGGGCAGGAGGCAGCCACCCCTCTGGGAGAAGTCCTGAACTGTGACTCAGATTGCACCCCAGGAAACTGGTAGGTGGGGAGCCACCATCACAGGCAGGGAGTTGTGTATGGCTGGAGCCCCCTCAACAAGAGCCACTGCCATCTGAGTCACTGCACAGAAAAGAACTCAGTTTCCCAGCACCTGGGAAGCCCCAGTTCCTGGCTTGGATTACAGCCAATTAACCCTTCTCCTCTCAAGCAGGAAAATCTGACCAACAGCTTCTCCTTATCAAAGGTCCACACTCACCTGGATTTGACAACTTAGCTTACTCTAAAAACAACATCAGAGAACGGCAGGTGCAGAGCCTACCACCTTCTACTCCCTTCTACCCTTCTACTCCTTGCTGTCTCAATGACAAAATCAAGGCTCAGAGAGGGTCACTCACTGTCTAGCCCAAGTGGCTGAATTGAGATGAAAGTTCCACACCTCCTAGCTTCTTCCATTTTTATTCAAGGTCATTGTTATCCATTAGCTATGATAGAGCAAGTGTCCAGAGTCCATGAATTATTTAAGGCCTGGAAAAGAAGGATTAGCTCCAAAATATGAAAAACTGCAAAATCAAGTTTAATAAAATGGTTAAAACATATGTACATGTGATGGGAGAAGCATCCAAAGTGAAGATGTGACAGCCCAGTGGAGCATCTAAATGGCAGTGGCCCATCCTCCCTGGACAAGGTTTTGAGACTAAAGCAATAGCCCCTCCCTAAGGTCACAGAGGGGAAACAAAGTGAACTACACACAACAGAGCAGGCTGGGAAATGCTGCCTGGGCATGAAACTGTCCTGCAGAATTCGGCCCTCCAGGACCAGAAAGCTGCCCCTTGCCTATAGGCTGTCTCGGCAGCTAACTGAGCTGCAGCCCCAGCAACAGCATCTCCCCAGCCCTGCTGAGAATGCAGCACAGCAGCTCCTCACCCCTGCTGCAGTGACCAATCCTATTAGTGATAAGGTGCCGGGGAGAAGTCCAATTTCATGTTGCAAGCAGGTTACGCTGATGAAAACAAGATAAAGGCACTGTGTTGGGTGCTTAGCTGTATCAGGAGTCCTGGAGAATGCTTCCCTCTATAAAAGGTAACACATTCTTTGCTACTGAGGGCAGTAAGAGATGAGCAGGCTCGAAATCTCACTTTGGGGCTCCATAGATAATCCAGAGATGCCCGGGGAGCCAATCCCCGCCCACGGCCCCTGCAGAAGAGTTTAGGGAAATAGTTACAAGGAAGGAAGTTTGAGTTTAGGTCTTAAATACCGAGGCTCAGAGTTTGGTACAATCTCAACCAGCTGACCTTCTGCAGCGAAGTTATGCAACTACTCTGAACTTCAGTCTCTTGTCTGCACAAGGTAAGGAAGAGAGAAAATGATCATTTCCCAGCATTCCCCAGGTCTAAAAGGTCGTGAGCCTTTGCTTTTCTCTCTAGTCATATAGTTTCTGCCCTAATCTCCTTAAATCTTATTGACCCCAAAAGGCTTCCCAACCCCAGGACCTCCTCAGTATCAACCTGAATTTCTGCTGTAGAAGCCTCCTGACCCCGTCACTCCATCTTTTCCCTCGACCCCCCAAGGCTGCTTGTCCCATCACCCCTATTAATTGAGTTTCTGAACCCCAGGAAAGCAAGAGACTTCAACTGTTTTTTTGTTTATTTGTTTGTTTGTTTGTTTGTTTGGGGGGGGGGTTTGATGGAACCGGAGATTGAACTCAGGCCCTTGTGCTTGCCAGACAAGTGCTTATTCCACTGAGCCATCTCCCCAGCCCCTCAAGTGGTTTTTTAAATGTAAAATCCTACGACAGTATAATTTCATTCACCTAACCTTGTCCTCTGTGCTATTCTGGCCATATTTTCCATTTTTATATATTATAAACCTGACAATACA
The DNA here is from genome assembly GCA_002564285.1 of Tympanoctomys barrerae. Taxonomy (NCBI): domain Eukaryota; kingdom Metazoa; phylum Chordata; class Mammalia; order Rodentia; family Octodontidae; genus Tympanoctomys; species Tympanoctomys barrerae. Next base: position 3,373 of record NDGN011438560.1, read on the forward strand.
ATGATATATTTTTTTTCCTGAGGCAATCACTTGTCTTTCAAAGAAACTAAAATACAAATTTGTTTTTTAGCTGGGGAGGTAGTTCAGCAGTCTAAGCATCTGCCTGGTAAGCTCGAGGACCCGAGTTCAGTCCCTGATACCACATGCCTGCCGACTCCGCGCCATGCCAGCCACTGAAGCTGAGCATGATGACACATGCTTATTATAATCCTAGTGCTGGGGAGGCTGAGACAGGAGGATCGCTATGAGTCTGAGCTGCATGGCGAAACACTGTACCTAATAAAGAAATTTTTAAAAAGGATTTTTAAAGACTTGTTTTTACTCATTCTCACTTCTCCTTGGCTGGTGGTCTTTCTTCTTTCTTTTTTAGGTGAGTCTCCATCTGGTGCTATTTCTCTTTGTGTTGAAAAACGCCCTTTATTGTTGTGTAGCACATGTCAGATCAGCTTTTGTTTATCTAAAAATGCCTTAATAGTGCCTTCATTTTGATATGAAAAGGGTGTTTTTCACTGGAGCTAGAATTTTGAATTGGCTGGTTTGCTTCTTGGGGTTTACTTCTTTCAGGACCTTAAAGATGTCGTCCACTGTCTTAGGATCTCCATTGTTTGGGATGAGAACTCAGTTATCATCTGTATTGCTGTCCCTGAGTGTGTGAAGGTACTCTTGTCTCTGTTCTCAATTTTTCCCCCTCTTTGCTTTCAGTAGGAGCTGCATAGAGTTTGCATTATATTTATCTAGCCATGAGATCCTTTGAGTTGCTTGGGTGTGTAAACTTTTTATTTTAACAAAATTTGGGGAAATTGAGGACATTACTTTTTCTATCCACTTCCTCTGTCCAGTTGTCTTTTTTCTTATGTTAATGCACATACATGGTAGACTACTTGCTATTATCTCAAGCGCTAACACCATGTTCAACTTCATTTCAGTTAATCAGTTTTTCTTCTACAAGTTGGATGTTTTCCTTTGCTTTCTCTTCAATCTCATCCATCCTTCTCCCATCTCCAATTCACTATTAAGAACAATATTAAAATTTTCATTTCAAATTATTGTACTTTTCAATTTCAATATTTCTATTTGGTTATAAATTTTAATGTTTCCTTCATCTGATTATCATTATGATCAAGTCTACATATATTTTAGTAGTTTCCCTTTAAAACCTTTGCCAGCTAATTCCAATATCTGGGTTATTTTAAGTTCTGTTTCTCTTGACTTCTTTTTTCTTTTGACAGTTCATCCTACTTCTCAGGCCTTTGGAGTCCAACCAGAATGGTACCGCCATTATTCCTGGTTCTCTAGCTTGCCAATTGTAGGTCAGAATAAGCCTTAAAAATCAGTTGAGTGTGTGTGTTTGTGTGCAATTTCCAATTGGCTTTTATTCATGGAGAACCTAAATCAACACATCTCTTCCGTCATAATACATTGTTCAGATGTCAGAAAATAGACTTTGCCTCTAAATGAGAGGAGTAGCAAAGTCACACTGCAAAGGAATAGGGAGACTGGGAAAGCAGGATTTTGTATTCATCATTCAATCTACAATAGCACCCATTTCTGTCCTTAAAATGACACCATAAGAGATACAATCAACCTAAATTTAAATGTTTGGAAACTCAAAATAATTCACTAATCACAACATAAAAGAAACATGGAAGAGACGTGCTTTATTAAAACAATATGCATCTCAGAATGTAAATGCTTAGTCACAACTACACTAGAAGATGTCATGAAACAGCCTCCTATACTTACATGTAGAACAATAATTCATGTGATGACACTGCAGGGTTATATACTGACAACTCATGTTATCAGCATCATTGTCATCAGTAATGATTTCCCAAATGATGAGCAAATGTTGGTAATGTTCAGAACAAAGCAAAATATAAATTTCCTCTGATTTACACCATGGTTATGTTCCTACACTACTGAGTATAGACTAAAGACTGAGCCCAACTTTTCTTTGTGGTGATAAATATGACATGTTCTGCACCTACAAGAATGTCTGGTTGTACATTTGAAGTCCAGCAGGGGAAGGAATAACTTATAGAGAACATTATAGGACAACTAGGTATTCCTTCCATTTTTGGTCCAACCAAAACTGCACCTTAATGTTGAGATGGCCCCTAGGGGGCGGTAGTGACAGGCTGAAAAGGTGCAGACACAGAGATACTGTATTGTAACAGGACTCTGAGCTGTAAATGTACACTGTGGAAAGGACCCGAGGGTGCTATCAGAGGCAAAGCACCACCCAAGAGAACCATCAATGAGGTTCTGGGGAGAAAATGAGGTACAACAGAGGAGGAGCTCAGGAGAGGACAATAAAACAAATTTATGGGCACCAGCAGATCCATTAAGTATGTGTCCCATGTTTCCCACCCACATCAAATGTAGGAAAGACTCAATGGTATAGCTTCTTTGGGAGAAGGCAAGCCAGGCAGCCCACCCCACCCAGGTGGCTCATAGATCCCACTTCAAAGGCACGAGAGTGCCAAGTATCCAATCATTTGTCCAACTCCAAGACTTGGAGTTGACCCTCTTGATTGTTTTTTAGGGACTTGACAGAGGAAAATGAAGGGCTTTTATGGAGAGATTTTGGGTTAAGGAAATAGCTTAAGATTTAGTTTTGGATGTGGCATACTCCCTCTTCAGATTTCCTTGAGGAAGAAAGTCACAGCTCAATCTGACAACAGTGGATGATGCCATCGGGTTTCCAGTGGCACAGGAAGCCAGCCAAGGCCTTTTCCGTGTCTGTATGTGGCCCACACACCAAGAGTGTGATCTATGAGTTGTGGAGTCNTAATTTTGAGGTAAGAGTGCTTGGCCTGTGTTTCAGACAGTCTCTGGAGGACTAGGGAAGTGGGAGAATATGCCATCTGGCAAATCACCATGAAGTTTAATCACCTAGTGGAATTTGTAGAAAATTACACTAATGGAAGAGGGATGGGCAGATAAACAGACAAACCCATACACGGAATCCCTCTTACTTGACCAATGACTGGGGCTGAGAGCAGGTTTCTGCTACTTCCCTCTAAGGTTAACCCAGCCAGCCAGCCCCTGACGACACAAATCCCCAAGAGGCCATACTGCACTGTCTCCTCCAGCCACAAGGCCCAAATTATGGCAGTTTTCCATCTTGTGCTACGACAGCTCCTCCCTGATTCATCCAGGAATGAGGATCCTCTGACCACTGCCCCAAATCAAATCCTCTTACTCCTCAAATTGTGTTTATGCAGGGCCACAAAATTGCTGTGTTCACTGAGACTACGCATCTTTAGAAGGAAATCAATACATAATTATGTGTTCTGTCTGCACTCCGTGGCTCAGAGCCAGGCTGACAGGCAATTCAGGAGAGAGGAAAGCATGTGAGCGGTCAGGACTTGCCTACCATAGGTACCCTCACTGCATGGAAGCATTGAGCCTGATGACCAACCACCAGGACTCATTGTGGCTGCCTCTAGGGTTTCATGGCCTTTTCCACCTGATGCATCCTCCATCTGCGACAAGTTGAACCAAGAAGGGTCAAGCTTGCCTAATGTGTAGCTTCTTTCTGAGAACTTGCTGCTACCTTTGGGGCCTGCACCCTGCACAGCATCCTCAACTGCCTCCTTGCTTCTGTTGCCAATCAATGCAGGGTTCCTTTGATTGATTCAAACAGAAATCATGAATCAGCAAAGTGCAGCCTAGTGTCACCAGACACTGGATAATGCTGGATACCAGCAATGGACATAGCCGGCTGCTGGCACGGCCACGGCCAGCTGATTCTGCTGGGTGGTCTTCATTGGCTGCTGATCTCTGGGTTCCTCAGTGATAAGGGCCCTCCTGTTTTTTGTTCTATCTTTTGAACCCACGTCTTTGTCCTCACTACTCTAGATAAAAAACCTGAGTAGTATTTCCAGGGCTTTTAGAGCTTATGCTGTGTAAGAAGTAAATCATGAGCAGTTTTCCTCAACCACCAGCATGCGTTTTTATTTTAGTAGGGCCTGTGCTGGTGCACAGGAGGGGTCAGAAAACTGGAAAGAGCTCTCCCAGACTCACCCCAGAGGCATGTGAGGAGTGGTGCTGATGCAGCAGCTGTGAGTGTATGAGTGGACCAAGTACAGGATACTGATTGGTGCAGGCTCCCAAGATAGCCTCGGCTGTCATGGCTATCATCCAGTGAGGGCACAGGACTGATACTAGGAAATATTCTGGAAGGTTAACTGTGGAGCTTAGGGTTGTTAATCATGAGCCCTGATCCCTCCCTTCCTGATCTTAGTTATGCCAGGACCTCCATCCCCTTTTATCAAAAAGCACCAGTAACATCTGAAGGTGGGGAAGCAGGGCAGGGGAGCTATATTGTAGTCCAGCAGCACTCATGTTGAAGTAGAAGAAAACAGCCACTAGATGGCCAAGGAAGACACTGAAGCAAGTTGTCTCAGTCCATTGGGAGGATAGAGGTGGAGGAAGAGGCAAAGGGAAGCCAGGAGACGAGGTGTAACAGCCACTGGTTAAGCCATGTCCCCTTTCCAGCTGACACAGGAAAATGGGAGAGTTAGCACTCTTCTGTCTCACCTCCAACTTCTCCCTTTCTCCTCTACCCTGCATGGATACTGGCCACCCAAACAGTTGCCCCAAAGTGCAAATGTGACCGCTTCATTTGAATGCTTAAAGTTATTCTGGATAAGCAGAAGATACTTAGAAGCATTTTACATGAACTCAGACAGGCCCAGGTAGGAGTCTTGGCTGGGCCACAGTAAGACACTGGTTCGCTGGACCCTTCTTCATGATGGAGAAAATAAGAAAATTGAACAGTGACACTGTTGTTGATGGGGATTCTATGAAATGATATGGGTCGAACACCACACAGACTGGCATACTATATAAGTACCAGCCAATATTTTATTATTTGTATTTCTACTACTGTTATTTATGGCTTCCTTCCTGTGATGCGGCCCTCTTCTCTGCTGGACTCCTTCACACATTTTGAGAAGCAGCACTTCTGGGGGCCCAGACTTTGTGGGTACAGAACCTGGACCCAAGTCATGGCGCACAGGGAGGAAAGCCACCCTCCTTCAGGCTTCCCTCTGACACTGGCATGTACTCAGGAGAGGAACTGGCTGGGCTCAGGGGCACCCGATCAGGGCTCTGACGATGTGAGGATTGAACTCAGTGTGGGGCCAGTATAGGAACCTCAGAATGAGATCAAGACCAGAGCTTGGCATGGAAATGGGCCAGAATCCAAGGACAAACAGCAGAGTTTCTTGAGTATCTGTATTTCTTGTGTTTAAAGATATCTGTGAACATAATCCTTGCCCAAAGCGTTGCAGACACCAGATTCTAACCAAACCATGGCCAGTTACATGATTCCTCTGCAGTGTTATGGCTCTTCCAGGCCCTGGGCAACATGGATGTAAACTGCTTAATATAAGAAGACCAATTTAGTCACTTATCTTCTGACACAGCATTTCTGTCCTTCTTCTTTTTAAAATCAAAAGATGCCCTCATCAGCCATTATCTTTGCCTCCTATGATTTCAGATAGGGAAAAAAAAAAAAACACTGGTATATCTCCACTGAGTATGTCCAAAGACGCCCCTTTGGACCCAAAGATGGTTGGGTCCCTCTGTGTCTGATAACTCTCCACTGTCAAAAAGAAACCCTCCACATGAAAATCCGGAGTGTGTGATTGGAGTTGGACTGGAAGGTGAGCCCCAGGAGTAGAGGAAGTAAGGCACATGTGGCTAGAGACAGAAAAAAAGGAGCCCAGGGACCTATGGGCTAGGAATGGTTGAAGAGGAGGTGACCAGAAGGCACCAGGAGTGGGGCCAGCGCTCTTTGCTCTTCTCCAGGCACATGAGCTGGGACAGGAGGAAAATGGGCAGAACTTCCAATGGAGCTGGCCTCCCTCTTCCATGGGTGGGGACGCACCCTAGCTGTGTGCCTTCCTCTTGCTATGTGATCCACATGCCACATCTCTCCTTCACATCCCTTATCCCATGTCTTCTTTCCTCAGAAGCCCACATGGCACCTTCTTTTCCTGATCTCACTCCCTGGTCTGGATACTCCAGCACTCTCTCAACTCTGATCTCTACTTCACCCCCAATTCCTTTTGCTAAGACAGTTCCAGGAGGCAAATTCTTCCACAGCATTAAAAAATAATTTATAGATATAATGTTCCTTTAATAAAAGCCACATAGACTTATATAACTTTTATAGTGCATGACAGAATAAGAAAAAGTCCGAGCTCTTGTCGAAAAATGAGTATCTCCCACTCCAGCCTAATCCGAATGCGACTGCCTCCTCAGGGTAATGGAATATATTGACTTGGAGAGTTTAACTGGTCACATCACTGGGCCAAGCTGGCTGCTCCTCCTGCTGCAGAGAGTTCATCCAAAGCCCCTCTCAGCCTAGCTCAGAAATATGATGCCAGAAAGAACAAACTCACTTCAGCTGCTTCTTCTGTTTCTCCTTTTTTTAATTTATAATTAAACAGTTAGTGGCTAAATTGCATTGTAATTGATTGCAAAATTGCTTTTTTAATGAGATTTAGACACTAGGAAATAGCTGCTTTTTTTTTTTTTTTTTTTTTCTATCTGCCCAAAGTGAAGCTGGTCATTTTGACAACAAACTGTCTTCCTGGCCTTCTCCCAGGCACGCATAATTCTGAGGTGAGCAGAGAGAAGGCTACAAGCTGCTGTGGAGGGAGTCTACTAAAGGCAGAAGGCCCTTCCCATGCACACCTTCTTCCCAGCATCCCTGGAGCGCCTTCATCCCCTTTCCTGCTTCACCCAGGGGCCCCAGGACTGCCAGGGCTGGGGCTGAGAGCCACAAATTATGCTCTCTGGGCCCTTATTTTCCAAGTCAGCCTGTGGAAGTGTCTCCTACCTCTTAGACTATCCGCCCACACCCATGACGACCATGCATGGTGGTATGAGTTGGCAGGACCTGGGCAAAACCTCAAGCTTTCGTGAATCTGGGAATGGAAGTTCATTGCTGAAGACATGCCTGAAGCTTGCCCTCTCCTGTACCCTCTGTAAATCTAGTGCTGTAAATATAGGTCTGTTCTGCCCCTTTCTCCAAGCAGCCTCAGCCCTGGATTTACTCACAGCAATGTGGAGTCCTTCAAGCTGAGGGGCTGCTGCTGTGCTGCTAGAGCTGGCAAAGTATAAGGGACAGCTGAACGAGACTCAGCTGCCACTTGGCTCCATCATTTTGAAACCCAGGTTTCCACCCAAGAAATTGCTAGGGCAAAAAGTTTTAGTGATTTTGTAAAAGTCGTATCTAAGGTTAGAGCTCGGAGCAGAGCACTTGCTTGGCATGCTCAAGACCTTGGTATCAATCCCCAGCACCAGAAAAAAGAATTCAGAATCCTTAGAAACAGCCTGAGATGAGGGATTCTACTGGGCATGGACTATCATGGGAGGCCCTGAGTAGAAAGAAGATGAGAAGCTTGGGAGGGCAGGGGAGGAGCTTGGCAGACAGCCTCGCCTTGGACCACATGACTACACCATGAGTCAATGTCACCAAGACAAGAAGGTGGTTCTTTAGATCCCAACAGTAGCCACACCCTATGGGCAATGTCACTTTGAAGATGAGGTAGCTGCTGTTTGAAAGTGAATCCTCTACGACAAACGTTTTATGCAACGGGCCAGATCATAGCTGTATTGTGCTTTGCAACTGTGTGGTTTTGATTGTAACAGCTCTACTCTGCTGTTGAACTGTGTACTAAGCATACACACAACTGCAAGGACCAGGGATGGCTCCATTCCAGTGATACCTGTATTTATAACAATAGGCTGCTCAGCCACTTGTAATGCATGCCTGTACCCCCAGCACCGAGGAGACTGATGCAGGAGGATCTGCTGCGCCTAGGACTTGGGACCACGTGAGCAACATAGCAACACCTGTCTCTCAAAAACTAAATTAAAAAAAAAAATTAAAGACTGAACTAAAAAAGAAAGCTGCAAAGCAAAGTCCAAGAGGAATCCCCAGCTGATGGGCCATGGAACAAAACTCTGTCAGGAAAGGGTTTAGGACATGGGCGACCATAAGTTTGAATAAAGATGAAACACTACTCTGGCTTTTGTAAAGAAGGGAAACTTCTAGGTCTGTCTGAGGTTTGTACAAGGTGTAAATATCAAGACCATCTTTTTATCCAAACTAAGGAAAGAAGGAAGGAAAGAAGGAAAGAAGAAAAGAAAGAAAGAAAGAAAGAAAGAAAGAAAGAAAGAAAGAAA
>NDGN011438585.1:0-11782 GCA_002564285.1 Tympanoctomys barrerae
TCCCTCCCTCCCTTCCTTCCTTCCTTCCTTCCTTCCTTCCTTCCTTCCTTCCTTCCTTCCTTCAGTAGCCACACCATTTATACTCCATATTTATTCATTCATCCATTACTCAGTCACCCAATGAACAGTTACTGACCGCGCTCTATGTGGAGATGTCCTGACGTGGGCTTTGCAGCATGTGGTTGAGTGCACGCAATGCTGACAGGGCCTCACACAGTCCACCACAGGTGACATCCTGAGCCTTGGACTTGGTTTTCTTGTGGGGTGGCTTTCTCCTGCTCGGATTTGGAATACCTGACCTCACCTGCTGGAGGACTGGTAACACAAAGGGATGCTTCTTGAAGCAACTGCCGCTCGTGGCCTGATTGCTCCAAGGCTGGCAGGGTGACATGCACAGGAAAGATCCAAGACAAAGGGAGCTGCTTCCGGGCTGACAGCAAGCAGATGGGCTTCTGTCAAGTGATCCTAGCAAAAAAGTCAGACACTACTGGGCAAGGTGTCTACGCCGAGCAAAGAGCAGGTGGGGGCCGAGGTGAGCTCACCGTGTAGAAGAGAGGGGCCCATTCAGAGGGCAGGGGGCATCCCTCTGAGGAGGGGTCATCGGAGTCAAGGTTGCATGAATGAGCACAAGTGTAGTGGGGTGAACAAGTGAAGGGGAGGACTTTAGGTTATGGAAAGAAGCCTCATGCCCAGGGCCTACGGCTGAGGGCTGGAGGGAAAGCCAGGCACACTGTACTCTGTGGCCAGCGTCCTCTACAAGGTCAAGCACCATGAGGCCCGCTCAGCTCAGTTCACGCAGTCGCTTGTGTGCTGGTCAGAATGGGGGAGGGGTCTGGGAGATGTAAGAAATTTCCAGAGATGAGCATTGAGCAAAGCTGCCTCAGGCAGGAGGGACAACACCTGACAGGATGCCCAGAGGTGGCCAACCGGGAGCTTGGATGTCCTCAGCCTACAGAGATTCTAGTTGAAAACAGAAGCTCAGGGTGTGGAAGAGAGATGGCTGCGGCATCAGGGAGCGAAGCAGCTGTCCAGCGCCCGGCCCTCTGTGGCCCTGCCTCTCTGTAGCTCAGTGTTGGTGTGAGGGTCGCACTGAGGGCCCACTGGATTTGTCCTGCTGCACCAAAGGGCTTGCCTGCTCACACAGCAGTCCATTCATTCTTTTATTGTTCTTCCCAAACTCATCATTCTTGATTTTGATCCTCCTCCCCAAAGTCCTGCTTATTTGTCCCCCTTCTCATGTGACCCACTCCTTCCTTTCATTCTGCTAAAATCAGTCATGTGACCTCACTAACCTACCTGCCCCCTCTCCGCTTTCCTACCTCCTTCCCTGTCTTCTTGGGGTTCTCTGCCATGCATTACCATACCTGTGACATCATCAAACAGTGCCTGAAATTAGATCATCTATGTGTGGCCTCTTTTCTGGAAGTCATGATCCGTGAGGACAAAAGCCTTGCCCACATCCCCCTGTGTAGCACGGTGCCAGAAAGAATGATTTGATAAATATTGGCTGAATAAATAAATGAAAGTCTGCAGGGGTAAGGCCAACAATAAAATGCATGAGTTGGCCCCTGTCAGGATACTGCTTCCTGGAATAAACCACCAAGGATTCATATTCTCCTCAGGCAAGGAAGAGAGCTCAGCGAGTGCAAACTTCTGCCTCTCAGATCCATACTAAGAGTGGCTGAACACAGTTTTCACACACTGATAGCTCTTGCTTAGTGTATCCAGGCGTTGTTCTTGCTTCTGAATTAGCTGGAGGCAAATAGACACATACCCCAGGCATAAAATAATTTAAGCAGAAGGCCCAAATAATCACATCTTTCTTCTGCTGCCTTTTCTCGGGGGAATTTTTAGTGGAAATGAGGTTGGTGTATGAGCTCCAGGAATCCCCTCTGGCTGGGCCCAAGCAGCCATTTGGGGGCGATTCAGAGCAGGGAGAAGAAGTCGGCACAACACACCTGAAATTTCTCGACCCAAAGAAACATCCATTTTGCTTCCCAATTTTCTAATTTAGAGATACAGGTCTCCAATAAGCGCCATGCAACCAGGTAACAGTAGAAACAGTGGCTACTCTATCATGTGAATTGCTCGCTGTGTGCCGAACAGTTCGTGATGCTCAGCTCATTTCTTTCTGCCGTACTGGTCGGGGATGCTAGTTGCTTCTATTGTATAGGGGGGTGCACTGAGTTTAGGAGATGTGACCTGTGTCCAAAATTGAACAGCTGGAGAGGCTTGAGGCCAGGCGCATGCACAGGCGTGGTTGGTTCCCAGGCCCTGCTTCAGAGCACGCATCTGAGCTCATCTGTTCTCAGTCTGCCCCACGTATAAACCTCAATGCAAGTAAGTTTATATCTAAATATATAAGATATCCGAAAAGCCAGTCTTGGTTGAAGCAGGGCCAAGCAATTGCGATTAACTCGAGATGTGTGGGGACCTCTTGTCTTCTATCGTGCAATCCCAAGGTGTTGGAGAGCCGGTGTAGAGCGGGAGCCAGATAATCCTTTCAGTCCTGGGTGCTTGCTTGGAATTCAGATGCTACGGGGAGGTCATCTTATACAAATGCTGACACTTTCCAACTTGTGTTAGGAGGACAAGGCTTGGGGGAGGGGCAGCAGAGACTGGAGGGGATTAATTTACGCTGAGAAATGCCAGGTTTTGTTGTTCAAATACATGGTGAAAGTCAATCCTAGGGCGCACTTTTTTCCTAGGTATTAGGGCATATTCTGAGTACCGAGCAGTGTTGTATTTACCTCTTAGATATTCTGAACCTCTCTTTAGGGCTGCTAAAGTTATATTTACCAAGAGGCTCCTATTATCTGAGTATAGCAAATATATGCACAGCCCCATCGGACACACGCCAGCAAGCAAAGCAGACAGGCAGCAATCAGGTAAATTTCAGATCCATGAGTGGCTTATAAATAAACATTCAACACAGCAAACAGAGATAAACGAACAATAAACAAGTGGATTTAATATGGTCAGATACGTAAAACTATTTCAGAGAGATAAACAGCGGTGGGATAAAGGATAGCCAAGAGAAGGGGACAAATAAAAAAGAAATTCTGGAAAGAAAGCAAAGGGTGGGGGTGGTAAGAAAATCCCCCTCAAGGAACTGCTGATAACGTCACACGCTTCATGCTCCCTGCGATCTCAGTATATGTCAAGTTCGCTAATCTGTTGTAAGCTATAGTCTCAACAGACAGATATAACACCAGCGAGAACACTGAGACCACCTCTTTCGATTTCTCTGACATCTGACTTCTTTTGCAGCCTCCTGCACCAGCAGAAGGAGAATCTGAGGTCTTATCAAACATGCAATCTCACTGCAAGCGGCGGCTGACACCTGCGGGTACCCTCAGCTTGCAAACGATAGGACTGGCAAGGTTTACCTGGGTCTTCCACCTCTGCCTCATCCCATTTCCAGGCTCAATTACTAAAATGCAAAAAGTTCTGGAGTTTGAACAAAGATGATTAGAAACAGTAAGTTGTTTTCAAGCCTATTCCTGTTAAGCCAGTAGAGGTGGATTTACATAAAAAATGTATTCCCTATGACGGTGTTTCCTAACCTGAATACGATTTGGAAGACAATCCTAGTGAAAGAGAAAGCAGAAGAGACAGGCGGGGTGGAAGGAAATATGTCCCTCCAGTCAAAACTAAGGTGTGTAATGGGTTTAGAACCATATAGTTAAAGGTGGCTCCTAATCTCAGAAAACGTTCAGTGGTCGCCGTCCTAAGGAAACCTAAATTTCGTGGCCCATGTTGTATTTGGAACAGGGCTCTGAGCAGGGGCCCTTCTGTGCGGTCTGCTCACCTCCTGCCTCCCAGGCAGGGCCTCAGCTGCCCCGCCCCTGTCCCCCGTGACCTGGGTTGGGGCTGACTCTCTTCATACCCCTGCCTGGTTTTGTCGCCACACTCTGCCTGCAGTGGCACTGCACCTTGGAGCTGGAGGGTAGCAGTTTCCACCTCTTCCTATTGTCCTCAGCTCCCGGAGGGGGCCTCATTATGGGTGTCCAGAAGGTCAGGGTCAGACGCAAGCCCTGGGACGTCTAAGGCAGGGTGAGCTGGCAGTAGCACTAAGGCATGGTGAACGGGTTCCCGTGGTCCAGCCCTGACCCAGGTAAATAACACCTCCGAGGGCAGCAGCTGCTCTGTTTTCCACCCAGAGATAGGGGTGGAAACCGCAGGGCAGGAGAGGCTGGCACTCCTGCTCTAGTCTGACCCATGGATTTTCTTTTCATATTGAGTCTTTCAAATTGTGTGGTTGGTCTTGTCTCAGAGAAATACAGTGTGAATATTCAAGGCTGTGTATTCCTCCCACTCGATCTCAAACTCAGTCCCCAGGCAGCCGTCAGCACTGTGTGTGAGTGAGCAGGTGCTCCTTCCTGGGGACACGCTGGCCTCGCGGCCCACTGCCCCTTGCATTCAGGCATGGCCCCCTGACTTCTCCTTGCGTTCCAGGAGGAGATGTAAGAGCTGAGACGTTCTCTCCCAGCAATGACCACATTTCAAAGAAAGTTGCTTTATTAATCCTGGCCCAGAATGAGAATGCCAGGTTTCAGAGCCCCTTGCATGAATAAGAAATAAACTTAGGTTATTTTAATCCACGAAGAGGTGTGAGTTGTTTGTTGTTATAGCGAAACTTACCCTATACTGACAGATACGGTCTCCATGATGATCATTTTTTTTCCTAGCAAAAGTTTTTTTTTTTTTTTTTTTTTTTTTTTTCCTGGCAAATAATAGATGCTTAGCATTCACTGACCCTGAATGATTCTGGCCAAATCCAACTTAGAAAGAGATATTCTGTAGCTCGGAATAGTTACTGTATAGAGATAGCTTTACTCTGTCAATGCTTCTGGACGATTCCTTTTGTGTCAAATCATCGCCTTGATTCCCCGACTTCTCTGGCCGATTTCATCGTCACTCTCCCCTTATCTCTTGTACCCTCTTCTTCCTTCCTCCGCTGGGTCTTCCTTTCCATGGCGAGCGTTTGGAAATCACGCATAGATGGGCGGCTTCTGACGCTGCCGTGGCCTGGACCCCTCTCCCGTTCCCCGGGGCATCTCCTCCCTCCACCGCTCAGAGCATTTGTATTTAGATGTCTTCTGCTGTCTGACTCAACGCGCCGAAAACGGCACCGAGCACCCTGGCCCAGAACCATGAGCGCTTCCCCACGTGTGCGCCTCCATCCGCAGATCCACGACACCTCCAACACGCAAGCTCGGTCTGTGGCTTTATTTTAGGCCTTGCATCTGTTTTATTTTACTTTAATGTTAATCTGTCTCTAAACTTTGTTCAGCAATAGCTGTTGGATTTGCCATGGGCTTGGCTTCGGTGGCTTTGTGCCATTTTTCAGTACTCGTCTCGTCCCAGATACTCGGTGGAGATTGACCTGCCTTCCTTGCTTATAACATTCCTCCTAAAATTGTTTATTATGTGATGAGATCCTTATTTCAGGGCAATAGTTCCCGAAGACCATGCAGTATTAAGGCACAACGTGTTTTTCTTTCAGGATCTGAAAGATGGAACGTGGAGTCCTACAGGTCGCATCGCAAGGGAACAAGAGCAGCAGGACTGCACGGAGTGGGGACGCCCAGTGTGCACCCCCCGTGTGGGTCTGGGAGGCAGCAGAAATGGTTAGAATTTAGGCTGTGGGGGTGGGGGACAGGTGGGGAGAGGAAGCACACAGGTGTGGGGAGTGCAGCAGGGGGCCCAGGGGTCATTAGCATTAGGTGGAGAAAGCTCTAGGGCCTTGGGGGCGCCCTGGTCTGTCAAGTGTCACCCTCAGCCCTGGCTGGCCATGGCTATATGCAGTATGGGTCTGGTACAGGGGATGTCCTGCTTGTTCAAAAGAGACAGGAAGTAGAAATTTGGGGGTAAAAATGGAAATTTAGAAACTATCATTTTAATCTTTTTTTCGGGGTGTGTGTAAAGGTCTTACTACACAGCTCAGATTTGTGGTGATCCTCCTGTCTCAGCCTCTTCACTGCTGGGATTACAGGCATGCAACACCATGCCTGGTTTCAGGGGCTGGGTCAGTGAGCTGCCAGCATGGCAGACAGTACCAGGGATCAAACCCAGGCCCTTGTGCTTGCCAGGCAGGCGCATATGCCACTGAACTATATCCTTAGCCCTATTTATTTACCTTTGGTGCCAGGGATTGAACTCAGGACCTTGTACTTGTCAGGCAGGCACTCATGCTGCTGAGCTATATACCTAGCCCTGAAACTATTTTAAAAAATAATGAGAGGCCCTACCAGAATGATTCTGTGGGCCGGGTCCTGCTTGCATCCTGCTATGAGGAGATCTCTGGGTCTAGTGCTGAAGTGAGAACCAGGATCAACAAGGTCTAGGGGGACGTGACACATAGGTGGTCATCCAAGAAAAAACAGAGGCAAAGCTAAGAGCAACAACAATCGCTCTGAGCCCCACAGAGTCCATCAGGAGGGCATTCTAGGACTGCAAGCTTCCATTTCCACCAGAAGTAGGAAAATAAGAGCAACAACAATCCCTGCAACCTCCACAAAAGGAAAATGTGTCTCATGGGGAGAAATGCGGGAAACAGTCCACTGAAAAACAGAAAATAAAAGAAAGAGCACCAAAAGGCTATTCCTAAAATTGCGGTAATCTCGGAGGACGAACCGCCATATGCACACGGTGAATGAGCTCACCATCCTCAGCCAGGATGGGCCCAGGGAAAGGGAGGGAGAGGAAAGAGGAAGTGAGTGATGAAGGGGAGAGGAAGGAGTGGTGTGAGAAGGTCACCTAGGTGCAGAGGTCAGCAGATAGACAGACAGACAGACAGACAGGCAGACGCTTTCTGGTTGAGACACCCCTGAAGCAGTGGATCTTTTCTGAGCTTCAGTTCTGACTCATTGAGTTCCTCCCAAAACTATAAGAGAAAGCTCTAATGTCTGAGCCCACTTTAAGGTGAAGAAACAGAGGCATGGGCGTGTGCTTATCTTATGGATTATTTAATCTGAGAATGCTTGCACAGAGAGAAGTCAAGTAAAGGGAGAGTTGTTTGGAGGGAGAGCAGTTCTGAGGTCTTCCAGTTCGAGAAAGATCCTTAAGGCATCCCAGGAAATGTCATAAGTGGCTGTGGGTAGGACGGCAGAAGAAACTTCAGGAGAGAAAGGGAAAGAAATAAGTGGTATGGAATTGTTGGCGACCAGGGAGGTGGGAAGGAGACACTCAACAGCCTCGTAGGATTTGTCTCTAAATAAATCACGGGGATGGGGGCCCCTGTTACCCTGGGCTTGTGACGCAGATTCCTGGTTGTGGGCTAACTGCAATTAATCACAAGATAGGTCTTGGATATTGAGGGGAGATTAATCATCTAGAAATAAACCGAGGATGGATTGTTTCATATCTTTGGGTTCTGCTCAAATATGCATCCAACCCCAGCAGAATATCAGAGCCATATGGGATCATCTCGGTGCACCTGGAACAGAGACTCCCTCCCGAAGGGCGTATTCTGAAATCAGAGTCTTCGCTCCCCATATGACCCTCATGAATGATGCTCAGAACTTGTCGACCGCCTGCACTACCCTGTGTTTTGAATATAACACATACCCTCCTCCAGTTGGGGTTGCGAAGACCTGGTCCTCCCCCTCAGGGTGGCTTATTTTTAAAAGTCGTGGAATGTGGAATATGAATACAACCTTTTCATTTAAAAAAGGAAATCCTTCCATGTGCAGAATTTACATTATTCAGAACATGACAGAAAGCGCAGAGGGAAATAATTCTGCCTGCGTCCCCTCCTACAAACGGGAGCGATTTCAAACTCAGGCTCACGCAGCCTCTGTGCAGTGCCAAGTGTCTCTGCACTTTTTTGCTGGTTTATTCTCAAAATGAGTGTAAATACGACTTGGGGTGCATTTAAAAATCAGCTTCTCAGGTTCTACTGCTAGAATTTCTACCTTAGTATATCTAAGTTGAAGCCTAGAAAACTACATTTCAATCAAACTCCCCAGGTGGACCTTAGATTATATTTCTAAAAAATGTTCAGTGAAGAAGAAATCTTATCCTGAATTATTCTGGTAGGAGGTGAAGAGCCTGGTTTTGAGAAATCAGCATTTGCTAAAACTATACTTCCTTAAGTGGAGGACTCGGAGTCAGAAAGGACCTGCACATTTGGAAAGAGATGCTTCTCTTATTAAATTAAAAGAATTCAAATCAGCCAGGATTCCACAGGACTCTTGACAGCCATGGAGGAAAGACAAAGAGGACTTGGCCTCCCACCGTCATCGGGCAATCACACAAGCACATGTCTGGTTATGACAACTGCTCGCTTGGGCTTCCAGGTTTCTCCAGCTCATTGTCCCAGGGGCTGTCACACCGCACATCCTGATTTTGGTTTGGAAAATATAGTCAATGAAAGGGTACTCTGAGGGCTTCTGAGCCGGAAAAACAAACTGAGTCTACAGAGAAGGAGGGAATGCTAAGCACCGTGGATGCAGGCGACAGGCACATTGCTCATAAATCTCTACAATAGTTCTATGAGTTCCACTTTGTAGGTGAGGAAACTGACACACCGAAGTTGAAATGGCTTGCTCTCTTAGCGTACACCCCTGGATGGTGTATGTGGGGAAAAAGAATGGAATTCAATGAAGCTACAAAGTCCAAGCTACAAAGTCCACGGGAAAGGGGCTGGATGGGCTTGGGTAGGTGGGGAAGGGAAAGAAGAGGTGAAGACACTGGGCTGTCTCTCTTTCAGGGTCTGTTTTAGGCTTTAGGGACATTGCAATCAACAGTCCCACTAGGGAACAGCAATAGGAAAGATACCAGGAGAGTGCTGCTCCCATTGTGCTTTAGAAAAGTGTAAAAAAAGCCCCTGGAATCATTGTCCATGGGTGTTGGGCAGATGGCCATCTAGACCCATGGGCACCTGGCAAAGACAACCTTCCTAAACACGTCATGTTGACTTGTCTGTTATGACTCTTGACAATCAGCAACTCCTTTCCTCCTTGAGAGCATTTTTGTCAAAGTCTGGAACATTCCAGAAGGCACACTGCAGAAGTAGCTACTATTAGCATAATAGTAGAGATGGGCAGAGACCCAGGTTGTTCCAGTATGTCCTACCATGCCCAGGATGCCCCTACAACAAAGAATGATTTAGCCCCTAGCGTCAGTAGTACCCTGTAAGCGGGGAGGGGTGGAGAAAGCCTGCTAGAGCACTGAAGAATCAGTAAAGTGGGAAAGGTCTTGCAAGTTTCGTGTGGTCTCCACATGAGCTCTGGGTGCGCGGGTCACAGTCCTGTTGCACTGCCCTGGTAGGCTCCACATCATCAACTTGCTCTTCCTGGAGGGACTCTCCTCTAAATATTGCAGCTTAGCATACAGAAAGCTTTGACAGAGTGTGACTTTGTCCTTTGGCATGAGGATATTATCATTCTGCTGGTGCCAATAATTAACCTCTGTTCAATAAGAACCCTTCTCTTCGAAAAATCTTCTCCTGGGAACCATGGGTGTCATCTTCTTCCCAAACATGCTCGGAAATGTTCACAGAACCGGGCAACTGTAATTGCTCTGATGCTTTGCATATTTATGTTGGAGAACTTCATCTGAGCTGTTACTTTAAAAAAGAAAGATCAGTTCATCTTTAAAAAAGGGGTGATTAATCGCTGCCAGTCGAGCATTCCTTCATTCCTGGCTTCCCCTTAGTCTCTGTAATAAGTTCTTCATGAACACCAGTTTGCTATTAAAGAATGGTATTCATCATAAGCCAAGCAGAGAGGAGGCAGTATTTGATGGGCACAATAACCTATTTCAATCCACAGTGTCCTTTTTGTTCAACTCAATCTCTCCGTGTCATTAACATTTAAGGAAAAACACACAAAGACTTTGGTAAATATTAATCAGGAATGCACAGCCCCTTTCCCGACTCAATTACCCATTACCAGGCTCTCCAGGTGATAATGTCCTGCAAAACCATCTATTTGCTTAAAATGCAAGCGAGAAGTACTTTCTTTCTGTGGACTGTGCATCAAGCTCTTAGCAGCCTGAGTAGTCTGCAACAGTGGGGAAACCGCTCCCCCTCTTCCTTTGTTCAGCATCCTTCCTGGTCAGCTGGTGTCTGAGTGTGTGTTTGGTTTGCCCAAACCCCAGCCTGACTGCTTTTTCATTGGGTTAGAACTTCCACCAACACATTCAGAGGACCGGAGACACTCAGAGCCCATGTACCCAATGGTCAATGCACCCGACAGCCTGCGGGTCACGGCGCCTCCGTATTGAGCAATCTCTTCAAATTTGGAAGTCCATTTCTTCCACCTCAGATCTCCTCAGACCATGCAAATTGCCATCAGCCTTTCCACGCTGGTGGAAGCAGGTCTAAGTCATGATCTCTCTCATTATCAGCAAAACCATTCTAAGGCCATCAGAGCAGCTGGGCTCTGACATAAAATTAAACATGTTCTTGGGCAAAAATCTATTTCTCTCCTAAAACTGGTGTAAATTCAAAGAGGCTCATCATGAAATCTTGTCCCATCGGTGTCAGCTCTTCCAGTTAACAATGAATATTAAAATCCAAGTGGCAAGAGCTGAACTCACCACAGAAGGCAAGACAAGAGCCCGCAAAGGCCTTGCTACTGAGAGCCGCTGGCTGTGCACAAGCAGCCGCTGCGAGGAGGCTGCGTGGGCCGAGGAGCGGGTCTTCCTCATGCCGTGCCAGGAGGTCAGATCAAACGGCCTCTGAGCCTCAAATTAGAGGTGTCAGAGAGAAGATGTGAAATGGTTTCTAAGTAAGGCCTTAGGTGTGCTGGATACTTAAGTAAGTATGTACTTTGACCCCTTTTCCTATGAATTGCACAAAAAGTTTTTCCCCTAGTCTCTATATGACACTGAGTGTGCCCTTATTTATTATTTCTGTATTTTTAGGGAAAGGTCTACAGGGTGTTCAGGATCTCACTACTAGATCGAACTCGTAGTGGTTTTCCTGTTTATAGCCTCTGAAGTGTTGGGATTACAGGAACACGCCACCATGCCATCTTCATCCCCGTCTCAGTGTGCCCCGCCTCGCATATCAGGCCTGGGGATCGAACCCCTGGGCCCTGTGCCTGCTTGCAGATGCTTTAATCCACTGAGCTATTTTGCTGGCCCTGCCTGAGTCTGCCACTGGTGCTATAATATGTATTAAGCCCTTGGCATATTCTAATTTTGTGAAGGGGCCCTTGACTAGGACTAACCCCAGAAACAGACTAGGAGAGGATTATTTCTGAGAACCCTTTTGAGACTTTACTCTTAGCTAAGCATTTGAAAAAAAAGGAGGTAGAACCACGAGATGCCTAGGTTTGCTCAGATATGAGCAAGTCAAGCTACAAAAGAATTATGCTTTTTAATATACCTTGGAGAAATCATTTTTACAGAGCCACTGGCTATGGCGTTGTTCCTTTCTACTCTTATGTATAGGCATTGTTTACACAAGAACTTTGAATTTTTTTTTTTTTGCATTAGATTCATAGTAAGAAACATTTGAGGGCTGCAGAGATAGCTCAGAGGTCTAAATGCCTGCCTGGCAAGCACAAGGACCTGAGTTCAATCCCCAGCACCTCATGCCACGCTAGTCCCGGAACTCCAGGCACATTCTGCCAGCCAACAAAACCAGGCGTAGTGGTGCATGCCTGTAATGCCAGCACTGAAGAGGGTGAGACAGCAGGATCACTGTGAGTCCAAGCTTTGTAGTGAGACCCTGTACCAAGTTAAAAAAAAAAGAAAGAGAAACACATTTGCTATTATAACCCAGTATATGTGTTTGCATGTATAAAGAACTATTTTAAAAATATCA
>NDGN011438596.1:0-11119 GCA_002564285.1 Tympanoctomys barrerae
AGTTGAAAAAGTTTTTTTTTTTTCTTTTAAAGATACTGTCTCACTGTGCAGTGCAGGGGCTGGGCTTGAACTCACTAACTATATAGCCCAGGCTGGTCTGGAATTCATCACAGTCCTCCTGTCTCAGCTTTCCAAGTGCTGGGTTACACTTGGGTACCACCACACCTAGCAGGAAAGGTTTGTTTGGCTCACAGTTCACAGAGATTTTCAGTCTACAGTCAGCTGGCTCCAAGGCAGGATGGCATGGCAGATGGGCATCGCAGAGGAGAGACAGAACATGGCAAAGCAGGTAGGAAGAAGCAGCAAGCCAGCAAGTGACAGCTGGTAAGTGACAAGCTTCTCACTACAGCTGGCATGACATGTGGTACCAGGGATCGAACTTGGGGCCTTGAGCTTGCCAGGCAGGCACTTATGCAGCCAAGCTATCTCCCAGCCCTACAAACCCTTAATTCTAGGACAGCATCTTCGATCCCACCATCACACACCCTAGATCCAGCCACCTCTGAAAAGCTCCACCTATGACTGCATAAGGCTTTGGGGTAACATTGAAATACAAGCTACAACAAGGGCTTTTATAAAGTCATCAAGAGAACCTCATCATGGTCCAGAGGAGCTTTGTAATCTCAGGGAAAAGTTATTGGAATTCCAGCAAGTAAATTCCAGTGTACCACTTCCAGTGCAACCCATGTTGAGGATAAAGAGAGAAACATGTATGTGTAGTTGTGGGGAGCAAGGGGGCTTTTAAGTCAGGTTGGAGCAATAGCTAACCTAAAAAGGCTCCAACCCAGGGCTAAACTTGGGTCTTGTTAATTCATGAAGGGGAGAGTTATGGAGAGTCCTTCTCAGTTGTTGTTGAGCCCGAGGAAGCTTGTATTTGCAATCCCATGGAAAAGTTGTTGGAATTCCAGTGAGTTAATTGTAACCTATCACTTCTAGTGCAACCCATGGTAAGAATAAAGACACTAAGATACTTGCAGTTATGGAGAGAGAAAGGGTCCTAAGCCCAGCTATGATGATGGTTACCCAGAGCAAAAGCCTTGACCCAGGGCTGAACCAGGGTTTTATTAATTCATGAAGAGAGGATAAGTGACTGTGAAAATAAGGAGAACTAGGTGAGTGCTCTGAGCTAGGTGAGGTCGGAGTCCTGAAATGACCACTGCAATATGCAGAGAAGGATATGTGGAAAAAATAATCAGCAGGACACAACTGAGATGGTATCTAATGTTTTAGGGCCAGTGCTTCAGTTCTGATGGGTCATATTTTATTCCCTGGGAAGTCATACCTTTTATCTTGAGCCTCAGTTCTAGCTGACAGCATGGAGTATGGCTCTCCGTCCCACCTTGCCCCATCTCACACATGGGAACTACAGGGGCCTGGGGAAACACTGCTCTGTTATCTTTGCTTTAAAGCTATATATCAACACCTCAGTTGGACTGATATGCATTGCTTAAAGCTAATTCAAGGGATAAGGAAGTCTTAGCCAACTCTGTACATACCAATACATGGAAATAGGGTCAGGTTCAGCCAACATGGAGACCACTGCTCCTCCTTCAGGGAGAATCGCCCAGGTGGTCCTCTGCGGGGAGTGGCTCAGGCGTTGGTGACTATGCAAGTGGAAGAAATTATGTGAGTACTGTGAGCTGGGCTGGGTAGGAGGCAATATATAGAGAGAGGTAGCAGAAAAAGTATCATAACAGGCAGCATCTAAGTTTGGAGGAATCTTCCTAACAGTTTGAGGTGGTATCTTGTGTTTTTGGTCAATACCTCAGCTCTGACATTTAGTGATGTCAGAGCCCATGACAACATGGACTCTTTTATATTTTATTTTTTTAGTCCCAGTGATTGAACTTGGGGTCAGGCAGGTGCTTATCCCACTGAGTTAGCTCCTTGGCCCAAAAGGCTTTATTGAGCCTCAGGTTCAGCCAATTAAATGGCAACTGTAGCCCTAGCCCATGCTTAGCTGTTGGGAGCTACAGGCAGGACATCACTGGACTGCCCATTGCTTCAAAGGCTCCTTGTCAGCACCTCAGCTAGACCCATTTTCAGGGCTTAAATACAATGGAGGGAGTAAAGTATTACCTGAGCCAGCCCTGAACATATCAATACATGGAATTAGGAGAAGGTTCAGCCAATGTGGAGATGAATGGTCTCTTTTCAAGGAGAGCAGACCTAGCAGTCTTCCACAAAATCATTAATCTCATTATCAGTGAGATTACTGTTCCAAGGCCCCACATTTAATGCCAGCATCTTGGGAGTAGTTCTGTGGTACCAGTATGAATTTAAAGTGCATGTTTTCAGTAGAAAGATGTACCTGCAACATGCTGCTGTCAGTTACCAGGGAGCCTTCTTCTGTTATAAATAAGCTATCAATTAAGTTACATAAATGTAGATTTCTAGTTAATGGTTCAGTTCTACTTTCAGAGTCTACATTTGATGATTCTACTGGCCTGCAGTCTTATGAGAAAATGTACTACTTTATGCCTGCACTTTTAATTGAAATGTATTGTAAGCACATTATTTATCTGAAAAATATCACCACATTCTTTTTTATTAATCAAGATATATATATATATTCCAGCAAATCAAGCTTTATTTTTTCTTATTATTGTGATAGTTATAGCCAGCATGAATCCTTAGCTTGAAGACAGCCATTTTTAATTTCAAACTAATGAATAGGAAGTGAATGATCAGAATTATAGCAGTATCCTCTCAGGAGATACTTGGAGGACAGTCACCTGGTCGGTACAGCTCTAGGGAAGGCAACGAATTGGCCGGTGTGCATAACCCAACTACAGTGGAAAGAGGACCTACTCAATGGACAGACAGAGGGTGGGTTCTCAACTTTTAGCTGTCCTCAGAGCAGCCACTTCCAGAATCCTTTTCACCCTGGGTTAGAAATACCTGTCAAGTCAAAAAGAAAAACTTGATTTGTAACATTTGAGCAAAATGTTCTCCTCTCTTAGAAATAGGATGCAATACTTGTTCCATGGCCATGTGGCCAGTCAAACACTAAAACAATTATTATTCACCAGAACATATCAACGGGCAGAACCATCCAACCGTTAGATGGTCAGCAGCACCTGGGCCTTGTTGTGTCGTCTCTGCCACACCAAGGGCAGCCTCTGTGTGGAGAACACAAAGCGGGCCAGAAGGAGTAACAGGGAACAGGCTGCCATTGTATGCCAAGTATGAATTTAAAACTTTTTTAGGTGAAATTAATTATTTACATGGGCAATAATATTTTTCTAATAATCAGGCAGAAACTTTTTAGAGGAATTTTGTTTGTTAATACTTGCAGTAAATTTCAAATTAATCTTATAAGCAGAAAAAAATCTGAGTAGATGAACTATCTCCAAAGTTATTACCCATAATCTTTAAATTTTAACAAGGATGCAAATAATTTATTGTAAGTTTTATCAACAAAACAACAGAAAAAGTTAAATAGGAATCTTTGCAGAAAGATCCAGATCCCCTCTTTATTTCTGTTACAGAGCAGAACACTACAAACACTCCTACATGTTTGCAGATTGCCTGCACCCTCTGCCTTTCCACTGTGGAATAATTGCCAAATAAATCAAAAGCAGGTTTAGGCTTGTTTTTTTAGCGCAGGCTTGCCATCAAATGGATCTGAAATTGCTCTGAAAGATCTGGTGATTTTTTTTTTTTTTTTTAATGCATTTGCTACAGGTTCTCACTACACAGCTCAGACTTATAGTGATCCTCCTGCTTTAGCCTCCCCAGTGCCGGGATTACAGGCATGTGCCACCATGCTTGGTCTCCATGGCCCACTCAGTGCCCTTGAGGGCAGGGCTGGCATGGCATGTGGTGCCAGGGAATCAAGCCCCAGTCCCTGTGCTTGCCTAAGCATGCGCTTAGTCCTCTGAGCTATCTCACTGGCCCAATCTGGTGAAATTTTGAAAGTGTCAAGACTTGGATTAAAATGAGGTATAAGTTAGCTTCATTCAAATTCTTTGTCCAATAAAACCAGTGCGTAGAGTAATGAGAAACCAAATCAGATGCAGCAAGACTTCTGAGATCATTCGGTACCATGATGAATTGCTAAAAGGTTTTGCATTTTCACAGTGCAAGTTGACCACTGTAAGAAATAAGAGTGTATCCCAAGCTATGGAAGTTTCCAAGTTTTATAATTTCAGGAAAATGGAGATAACCTGATTAAAATGATATATAGTTCATGACATAAATGAAAAGTGCTCAATAGAAGTCTCCCATCTTATAGTAGTGATATAGGAACAATACAACTCCCAACCTTCTAAATGTCAGATGTGTGGGGTTCATGTCCTACCAAATTGAAGCATGAATTGTAAAGAACAAAGGAGGTTAACAGTAGGAAACATTTATTGGAACAGTTCCTTAGAGACAGGAACAGTTCCCCCCCCAAATGGGTTGGCACAAAGGCCCTTTGTGAGGGGTAATTTATACAGCAATATCACAATGTGAGTACAACGTGGGTCAACCCTGTAACGAACCTATAGGATTAGAAGCCCTGCTACTCAGCTAATTCTGATCCAGCAGGGAAGTGGGTCAAAAATAAGCAAGAGTACATGGGAAGAACAAAGGCATTCTGGGGAAGGGATGGGTCCAATGCTCTGACGACCTACCTGGTTAACAGATGCGCAGGTGGGTGAGGTGGTGCTCATTACAGTATATTCCAAGTTATTTATGTCTTAGGAAAGCATGTAATCTGGCCCATGGGATCCTTTTTCAGATGCTTCTCCGGTCACAGTTCTCAAGTCTTTATTTTTTTCTGCTGCCTTCCTTGAGAGCCCAGCCCCTTTCTAATTGTATATTAATTTTTATCTTATTTTGGTAGTATCATAGTATTCAGTATCAGACAGCTTTTCTCCAAAGAGAATCCTTTTTCTTTTTTATCCCAAAAGATGCTTTACCTGTGGGAGAAGTACAGAGAAGGAAGTGAAGTGGTTTTCCATTGTCAGAGCTGTAATATATACTTGTTGAACTCCAACAGATTATATTTTCTTAAGATAATTATTTTAACTATCTTATTTACCAAAGGTTTTATTTATCCAAGGCTTATCCTATGTTCATGAGTAAATTGTGTCCTCATAAAATTCCTATGTTGGAGCCCAATTTATGAGGTAATTAAGGTTCGATGAATTAAAAAAAAATGTGATCCCAACCTGATAGATCACTGATTTTTAGAAGAAGGAAGAGGAGAAGGGGCAGAAGTACTATGTTGTATTTACGGCTCGTCTAGGAAGAGTCGGAGATAATATCGGAAAGCAGCACAAGGACACAAATGCTTCAGGGAGCCTCAGCGGGTTGAGCACGAGGGTCTCTCTGGCAGTGGAGTGTAAAGCAGAGCTGAGAAGATCCTGATGAGTCAGGGAATGAGATGCTTTCCGCAGTCGTGCCCACGGAGAGGGTGGAAGCATGCGTAGAGAGCAGGAGCAGGAGCTGGAACAAAGAAGATCCTTAACGAATTGATGGAAAGTTAATTTAATGGATTTAGATGGAAGGACGGAAAAGAGCTGAGTGCTGAGTTCTTAATTTGGGAGAATTGGAAAGATGGCAGAAATATCAAATTAGGGAAGGATAAAGATATGAGAGTGGGCCAGGGAGAGGGCTCAGGGGAATAAGGGGCCTGAGTTCAAACCTTTCCGGAAAAAAAAAAAAAAAAAAAAAAAAGCGTGAGAGCAGTGGAGAAGTGTCACTTAGGTATTCCCTCTAGAGTACTAGTAGCACCGAATGTAGTGATGTAAGCCTCAGTTGTGGTGCTTCGGCTCTATCACAGCCAGGGAACCCTGAGCTGCTATCAGCCAGTGCCTGCTCTCTTTGGTAGGGCTAGACCAGAACACTCCTGCCAGCTGTGGGTCATACGTGGACCGGCTTTTCTCGGAGTCCCCTTCAGTCTGATCAAGACTCCTAGGACTGCTCTGCCGCGCAAGGCTTTCCCTATAGAATCCTGCCGCCAAGGTGTCCTCTCACAGGCATCACACCAGCATTGTGGTCTGCAGGTCTTGTTGGCTGTGCCATCTCTGTCCCCCTTTGTCCTTCACATGTAGTTCTACTCTTAATCCCTTTTGCATTCAATCCACTGTGTGGAGGACCCAACCTGACGTTTAGACGTGGTGGGACTAGAGGGGTGAGGCCCAGGAAAATCAGTTACAGAAATACTGAGTTAGATGTGACTGAAGACATCTGAACACAAACGTCCTTCAGACAGTTGGATGAAAAAATTGGGCAATCAAAATTAGAAAAGGGCTTGGCATAGATTTGAGAAGCAGTATGATCAAACATAATGGGTGATTCTGACAAAGATCTACAAAGTGCTGTACATGAGTCTGCCATAAATCCTGAGGGGATCTGACTGACCTTGTCAGATACAAAAATTACACTTTCACTTATATAGGTCTTGCTTTAAGTTGGTCTTAAAAATCCAGCAGAAAAGTATAACCACGAGGTATGAAAAGTAATACCATATTAATTTGTTGAGCTATAAAAGGCTCAAGTCAACAACTTCTGACAATTTCCAGTTCTGCTGGTAACCCACTACTGTTATGGACTATTGGACTATATTGGGTTATTTTGCTGAGTTCAAGTACCTACAAACTTTAGATTGGCTTTAAGTATGAAAAGGTTCTTTAAAGATGTCTCTAAATACAACTTCTCTAACTGCAATGGAACACCCATCCCCGAAAAAGCAAAATGAAAAAGGGATATGTTGGGAGCTAAGAAGCTAGGAAATCAATCAAATATATGAAGGTGGGAATTGGCCAAGGGTGTAAAGTAAACAAGTTACCTTACTCCTGAGATGAACATCCTGTCTGTTTAAGGTTTGTTATCAGTTGCTAGTCAACCTAGTATCATGTGTTACTAACTTCAAAGTGTAAAGAAAGGAGAGTTTCGTTGTAAAATAAAGGGGGAAGGATATATATATATATATAAAATATATCCTAACTGTATCTATCCTAACTCATATGAGTTAGGTAGATATGCAGCTAGTTTTCCTTAGTTCACTGAGAATTAAAGTTTATACTAATATTGTTTAGACAAGATATCTTGTCTATATCTTGTTATCTGAATTACTACTATGAAGACAACAATATGCAGTGTATTAATTATTGTAAACATCCTACTACTTATGCTGAAACTGTGTCATTGCTATTCTTTTTTTCTCATTAAAATGAATAAATATTTTTCTTTTTTTGCAGAACCGGAGATTGAACTCAGACCCTTGAGCTTGCCAGGCAAGCGCTTATTCTACTGAGCCATCTCCTCAGCCCCTAAAATGAATAAAAATTAAGACATAATGGGTGATCAAAACTCTAAGTGTGGGTGGAATCACTGAAGGAACAGAATTCACGTGAAAAAGTGCAGATTTTTGTATTAACCTGCTCTGGTCTGAATGTTTATATCCTCATCCTCCAAATTCATATGTCAAAATCCTCATCCCCAGTGTGATGATAATAGGAGGTTGGGCTTTTGGAAATGGAAAAAAAGTCCATGTAAAAGAGACCTCAGAAAAAAATCTGTGGCCCTTCTGCCATGTGAGGGCAGTTTGCATACTGGGAAAGTGCTCCCAATACAATCTGACTCTGCTGGCATCCTGATCTTAGATTTCTACAACTGTGCTAAATAAATTTGTATTGCTCAAAAGCCACCTAATATGTGGTAAATTGTTATAATAGCCCAAGTGGACTAAGACAAATGCAAAAATAAGAGACATTAGAGCACACACACACGCACACACACACACACACACACGCATGACCTGGGACATGCGCCTCATGCTTGCTATTCTCATCCTGTCTGTGTTCCTTCTCTTCTTGCTGGTGTTGCCTGTGTCACTCATAAAGCTCCTATGAGCCTTTAGCTCACCTATGGCTTTTTGCTGCCAGGATTCACATTCATCCTGTGTTGGTTGTGCTTTGTACTTCAACCTTTTCCATAAAAGTGACAGTTCTTAGTTGTCTTCTGGACATCATTGCTTTAGGATTCTACTTATAGACAACTTATAAAGGTCTGACATCCTTACCTCTCAGAGATTTGAAGGGCCTGATTCCCTGCCCTCGAGCAGCAGGTTCTGATTTCATTTCTTACATTTTGATTTGATTTTTTAGATTTTGTAGAGCTCTTAACTTTATTTTCACTGGATGTGATAGGGATTTGCATGTATTCACGTCTAGTGATTACCCCAGTTTTATAATCAGCCTTGTTTCCTGGAATGGCCAGATCATCTATCTTCAGAGTTCTCTGTCCAGTCTAAAGTTTCTGATGGAGTGCTCATCTGTTGCATCACTGTTTGATATCCTCTGTAGTTTTCTAGGAAGAAATGACTGCTTCTAGTCTTACAAGGCAAAACTTTTATAATTCTTACAGCCTTTGTGGCTCCTCCTATGTTCCTACTACTTGGCATTCCAAAAGTTCTTGTCTTGCTCAAATATAGGAAGTGTGATGTGAACTCTGTGGTCTTATTTGTGGCAGAATTATAGGCATTCAGCAAGACATATGTCTGAATCCATTTGCCTTCTGGTCTGGCCTTATGTTCTTGGCATATTTTCCAGCATAATTAAAGTCTGGCTAAAGATGCACCAGTAATGGGTGGGAGGTTAGAAACACACAGTGTCATTCTTTATGAACTTGGGAAACTCATTTTCAAAATTTCATTATGAACAAAGTAGATTCTTATCTATGTTAAAGCAAAATAAAGAGGGGGTCCTGAAGTTGCTTATGGCTTTGAGTTTCTGTATAATAAATCACAACCTAACATCATGCCATGGTCAAATAAGGTTAGATTTTTTTAAACATTTATTTATTTATTTATTGTGTGTGTATGTGTGTGTGCGTGCGTGTGTGTGTGTGTGTGTGTGTGTGTGTGGCCAGCTCAGCCCACCAGGAGGCGGGGCTGGTCAGCATGTGGTGCTGGGGGATCGAACCTCGGTCCCTGTGCTTTGCCAAGCTTGTGCCAAGTGGGTGCTTTAGACCACTGAGCCATCTCGCCAGCCCAAGGTTAGATATTAGCTGTAGCCAATCAAGTGATTTCTCTACTATTACATGTCTGGCTTATGAAAGCTTAATCATATTGCTGGGTGGAGTTTTCTTAACATATGGTTCTGAGTGCTACTTTATTCATGAGTCATTCTTTGCTCAAGTAAACTCTATTACATTTAGTTTGTTCAACTCAGGGAATAAACTAGAAACAATATTCTCATAATTTTCTTTCCATGGTGGATGCCTTCTAAGGTTTGGGATAGCAGAATAATCACTTAGTCCCCAATAAAATATTACATATTTTTAAGGATTTTTTTTTTTACCTCCCTGAATGCCTTCAGGGCACTTTTGACTGGCTGGAGTGTTGTGGGGATCGAACTACAGCAACCTGAGGCTGACAGCTTTGTGGAAGCAGCCACTGAAAGAACTGAGCTAGGGCGGGGCCCCTATATTACATATTTTTTATGACAAGGTATAAACAAAATATATGTACCAATTCTAGAGACTTATCTCTAAAATTGACACCTGCTTTGAGTAAGGTGATTTAATTGGCAATGCATTCAGTTGCACACTGGCACTGATTTCAATTTTGTTTATATTTATCTATTTTCATTTTAGGGAGAAGAGAGTGTGTTCTGCACAAGTCTTTTGGCAAAGTCACACGACACACAATCTACACAAATGCAGTTCATCTCAACTTGCAAAGTTGCATAAAGTCCCTTGTGTAATTAATTTTGTGGAGTGTGATGAATTCTTTATTTCTCATTGCAAGGACTTCCGACACTATACAAAATAGAAAATAAATGCTCACATTATAATGTTATATTGAAAAGACTAATGATTATGAAAAGTCATATTGCATCTGTGTCAAGTATTAACCTTATAGTAGGAAGCCAATGAAGAATTTGAACAACAGGTGACCCGATTAGAGTAAGTAGGCTGAATTTCAGGAAGCAAAAGATGGCTTATCCCGAAGGAGAATCAGGTGAAATGGTTTTAAGAGATTTAAGCTTACACAGTGTGATATTAAGACAGTTTGGAAATAAGTTACAGGCAAATAATGACATTCAGCAACCAGGAATGATATGATCCAGGGGGCCCCAAGCACAATCCAGTTTCATATGGAGATATTCTGGTAAAAATATAAACTTCTAGCTTATGAATATATCTATGTACATAAGTAATGGTCAAACAAATATTTCTCAAACTAATAAATAATAACTCTAAAACTCTCTAGGCTGAAGTTTACTAGCGTCATGATTTAAAGATTTTTTACCTGTGCTGATAGTTACATTTTAATCATAATTATTTATTTATTTAACTGATGGCTCTAGCTCTTAGGTCTCTGTTAGTAAATTGGAAGGGTCTGTCAACATGAGAAATTGCTCTTGTGATTACTTTCCTTTGCCTGCCTCCCTCCCCTTTCCTGCTGCCTCTGAAGATAATTGCTGGGTTTTTAAATGCCCCATGAAAATAGTTGAACAGAATTTTAAGTTAAGAAAAAAAAGTTAGCATATACATAATCCAGTAATTTGCTCACTATTGATGGTCATTAACTAGATAATCAACTTTGTCTTATATTATACCCAGAGTAGAATTGTTTTAGTATTATCTAAATGCTCACCCATTTTCTGAATTTTTTTACCTTTATGAGAAGAAGGCTTTATGACTCATAATTAGATCACCTTCTTGCAACCTGGATTAGTTTAATCATCTCTTTGTCCCCAATCACCTTATGGTAAATTAAACTAATGGAAAATAACTAGAGAATTGGAATGAATGTGGATTTAGGCATGAGAGGTAAAAAGATTAAACACAGTTTTTTTCTATCAGTCTTTTAAAAAATATTTTCTATAGTTGTAACAATAATGTTGACATAAACAGCCCTGGGAGCTTTCTGAAACCACAGAGGTAGTATGGGAAGTGGAACAAGAAGTTGGAATGTACCCATGATCTAAGATTTAAATTTCTGGGTTATCTATGTGTTTTCTTAGGGACAAAATGAGTGTTAGTTTTGAGTCATGTAGGTGTCTCCCCTGTAATTGTGAGTATTAGGAATGAAGAATCTTTAGCAGATTTGTGATTTTTTTTTTTTTTTTTTTTTTTGGCAGAACCGGGGATTGAATTCAGACCCTTGTGCTTGCCA
>NDGN011438598.1:0-18705 GCA_002564285.1 Tympanoctomys barrerae
CACACACACAAAGAAAAGTAGAAAAAACACTGTGTCTGAGTTCTTTTCTCGTTGCTGGGACGCATACCCAACACCCAAAATGAACAAAGGAAAGGTTCATTTAACTCACAGTTACTGGAGGTTTCAGTCCATACTCAACTGTCTCCAAGTCAGTCTGGCACAGGGCAGAGGGCAGCAGTTCATGGTGGTGGCAAAGTGCAAGAGCAAATGGGAGGTGTAGCAGCAACAATGGCTACAGAGAGGAAGTCTGTCTGTCTCTCTTATGTTACATTCAGGCTATCTGCCCCAGGCTGGGTATTGCGCTCACACCCATAATCCCAGCAGTACTCAGACCCATAATTCCAGCCTTGGATCAACCATAACCCCACTGGATCATGAGTTAATCACAAATTCTAGATTAAACTTCTAGAAGTCTGCTCTTTGACTGCATGAAGCTTTTTAAAATTTGACTTTTTAAAATTTGACACATGACTTTTAAAATTTGCTCATACTTTGTATTTTCAAGCTTAAACAGGAGCTCTGCATAATAAAATGAATTTTTTTGTTTTTTGGTTTTTGTTTTGTTTTTCTTATAAAATGAACTTTTAACTTGCTCTTGAGATATAGTGTTTTTATATGATCACATTTGCTGTTCTGATTTATAATTTTTTGTGCTGTCCTTTTTCCTGAGATGTATGTACTTTAGTAATCTGTTCTTGTTAGTACCTTTTTACCTGTGATGTAATACTTAAAAAAATTTGCCAGACTTAATAGTAAGGATCATATTTTGGTTAAATTTGATAGGAAAGTTTAACTGGAGAACGTTGGATCTTATGGATCTCCTGAGATTATCTGTCAAACACTGAGAACTTGAGTAACTTTGTTTTCTATAAATGCTCTTTTATTAGGAAAAGATGTACTTTTTAAAAAGCCAAGCAAGCTCTGTGTATGTCATCATCTATCTGACATTGAAGAAAATGCCTTGTCATTTGTGCCCTAAAAAAGATTTTCTAAAGATATATTTTTCTTTTCCCTCCTCTTGAAGATTTTGCCCCTTTATCTTTGATGTGTTGATATATTTTATAATTGCAAAGGAAAACCCCTGTTTTCTCTCTTTTCCCATATATTAAACTGCCTTTAACCAAATAATGTCATCTAGTTCTATTTTCCCCTTATGATAAGGCTATCTAAATAATGATTTTGTTGAGATATTTGAATTATCCTTTCCCAGAAAGGGGTATAATAGATGATTCGAACTACTTGTAACAATTCAAAGTGAATGTTTCTAGCTGACTTCATATACAGTCAGAAGGACTTTCGTAGCTTAGAGTTTAAACTATATCCAATGTATTGAAATTAGTTCTACTCAAAAATATCATTTAATCTTTTCTAGCCACAGTAAATGTGTTTTTAGTAATCTGAAAATGGCATGTGATTTGTAATTCTCCAATATGTTGTTTCCAGGAGATTATGAGATATATTGTCATGAAACTTCATTATATAGTAATAGTCTAGTGGTTGATACATTGTGTCAACTTGAGAATTTTAGAAGTTTAATTAAGTGACTCAGCAGAGAGCCAGGATTCTTACTTTGTAAACATCCTCATCTGTTGCAAGAGGAGGGCATGGACATTGTGTAAGTTCTACACCCCCACTCCATATTATAGCCTGTTTATAATATAAGGAGGGGAGAAGGGCTTGCTAATAGCCCCAAATGCTGCACTTCCCTTTGCTCTTTTCTGTTTTCTGCTGCCATGAACTGCTGCTATCTGCCATGCGCCACTCTGCCTGGGAGTATAGACTGAAGCCGCCACAGACTGTGAGCTAAAGGAACCTTTCCTTCCTTAATTTTGGGTGTTGGTATTTTGTCCCAGCAACAAGTGAAAATTAACTGAGATAGATAGCTTTTGGACTAGGTTTGTAGTGCATAGAGATCAGTGCAGCCTGAACTTTACATTTCTAGACCTCTTCTGTATTGTTGCATGGAGTTCTCTAGACTGCTTCTGATCCAAATAAATGGATCACAGCAGAATTTTATGTCTCCATGTCATTAGTAATCTTTTGGTCCAGTGCCAGATAGATGGGCGGTCACACTTCTGTCTTTTTCTGTCTGATCTGCCAGTCCTGTTGATGACCCAGTTATTGCAAATGTCAGGTAAAAGTTTGATTGGAATTTTTTATCATGTGCTATATTTTATTGTTTTAAAGCTAAGACATCTCAGTTGGAGAGAATATTAAAACCTGTACTTCATACTTTGATCCAATATTCTAAATTTTATGAGTCAAAAGTACAAAAATTCGATGCTATTGTGAATAAAATAGGTATCTATCAAAAATAGCATACATTAGCACAGCCAATTGCTTAAATCTAGAACTTATCCTGAATTATAGCAGTCATTTAAACATTCATATGAAACTGTAGGCAAGGAGACACACCTATGGCAATGCTGGCAAATAGGAAGAGAGCAGTACTTTATATTTTTGATCCTAAAACTGCACTCTGCCCAATTGAATTTGGAACATGGGTTAAAGCTTTAGATTGGATTTAAGCATTGATCTTTAGTAGATTGATGAAAATTAAAAGGTGATAGGTAAATCAGGGATTATCTAAATATAAGATATATAAGAACAGAAATTACTCAGGCAGTAGGAGTATATTATTTGATGACAGACTGATAGAGAAGCTCTAGAAACTTTTATAGTTCAGTGGTATGTTTTATTCTGGAAGCAGTCTCTTAGGATCTGCAAAGAAAATGGCATTCTTAAATAGTGCTAATAGCCCCAGCTGCCCCAGATGTAAGATAAGCATCTTCTACTGAAGTGTTATTATTGCAGATCAAAATGGTTCCCTAGAGAGTTTAATGGCTTTAGAAAAACAAGGCACTAAATCTGGAGAGAGACACAGACAGACAGACAGACAGACAGACAGAGACAGAGACAGGATCAAAGAGGGAGAGAGATAAAAAGAATGGGACTATACATTTCTTTTCATTTAAAATATCTAATATAATACAAAGAAGTCTTGAAAGGAAGACTTTTTGATACTTAGTGATCATAAGGCGTAAGTATCTAGAATATATTATGATGAATTACAAATTAATAAGAAAAACAATAGGAAAATGAATAAAAGATCTGAACAGGCAAATCAAAAGAAGAGGTCTAAAAGACTGATAAACACATGACAACATGCTCAACATCATTCATTTTAGAGAAATTCAAATATAACCACAGTGAGGCATTTAGATTGGTAAAAATACTAGCAGTAATAACTGTTGGCAATGTTGAAGACAAACAAAAGTTCTTATATTCTGCTGGTAGGTATACATATGATTTAAAACATAAATCAGCATTATGTAGCCATGAGATGATTTTTATGTCTACTAACTTAGAAATTCTGCCTATGGCTAAAAACATGGCTCAGTGACGCATCACGTACACAATCACTGCCACAGAAAGAACGGAAGGGAGGGAAGAAAGGAATGTTAAGAAAACAAAAGAAAAGAGAAAAACATTCTATCTACGCATAAACTTTTGAGAAACTAAGACATGTACACAAGGTCACATGTTTTTGATAGTCTTCCACGTGACTCTTATAACTGTATTTCTCATTCCATAACCTCTACTTTGTATTAAGGGCTCCAGTCTACTTGTGTGTAGTATACCTACTCAGACAAACTCCCTTCAGAAGTAAACTATCAGAAGTAAACTGGCTCACTCTATTGCTTCCTCACTATATTTACCTTCATCTCATTCTCACTTCCTTTCTTCTGACTCCATAGTAAAGAACCAATTTTACTGTGAAATGAGAGAAAACTTTCGGATAAATAAATTGGCATTGGCAGTGATTTTCTCTAGCAGTGCTCAATAGCTCAAGAGATGAAACTATATTTTAGCTATAGGGCATTATAGGATAGTTATAGAATTTCTTCCCTGAATTTTCAAGATAGGATGTTAGAGATTCTTGAGGTTATTAAATGAGTTTACTTGAATGTTGAAGTTCTTTCTGATGTGGCTTAGGATGGTGCTAAAAACTAAGTCATGTAGCTAAGTCTTCTTTCATAGGTGAGTAGAAATGTGTACAGATTGCCATTGGCTGGGTAGTTGCATGATATAATAAGTAACTATCTATCTTTGTTAGCATCAGTGGCTCAACTTATCTGTCCAGTTGAATGTAGCAGTGCAGATGAGCAGTATATTTTGGTTATCATAGCCAAAAATTTTGTTGGAAAAAGGCAAAGAACATGTTCATTCAGTTCACAAGTATTGTAAAATCCTGATTGTGGAATCTATCTATCCTGATAGATAGGTGAAGTTTTGAAGGTATAAGGAAATTGTTTAAAAAGGCAAATATTCTACTTTGACTACATAAAATCCTTGGATAGTTTCTTTTTAATTTATGGGATACATGGCATTCCAAGAACATTTTCTTTTCTGTGAGATATATATTCGTCTAAAAATAAAATGAATGCCATATTATCTAATTATGTGTTTTTATTTTCTATTTGCTACTTGTTAAGACATTTAAATTATTTCCAAGACCCAAGACTAACTTAATATATAAAATAATATTCAAATACGATTGGGTTAAGCTAGGTCAGAATATCATAACAAGTAGATCATCAAATTTCACTACATTAGCAGAAAGACTTCTCTGTGTGGCACTTTTCTGTCTGGTTATTCAGGGACTAGTATTAATGCCAGCTTTAACAAGTGGCTTTCAAAGTTAGCCAGGATGTCAGTATCCCAGTTATCTAAGTGAAAATAAAGTTTAAAAACATGGAAAGATATAGATGAAAATATTTTATGGCCAGGTTTGGAAATACCTACATCATTCCCGATAATAAACTGCTTTCAGCTCTGTCACATGGCTACATCTAAGTATAAGAGATACTGAACAGTATACTCTAGCTTTTGCATAGAAGTGAAGAAGATGGGCAGTTAGCATGTTTTTTCCATACTGAGGTAGCACTGCAAAATGAAAACTTTCTTCAACATATCTTACAGTGTGCAGAATTGTGTGCAACTTTTCTTCCACTTCTTCAATTTTTATTTTCTTATCCTTCCAGTGATCATTTATCTATTTCCCTTGTTGGAATAACTCTGAGTAGAATGCCCATCAAACTATGGAATTAGTGGGGGCATATATTCCATTTTAACTCCACTTAAAATGATTTTTCTTTTAAATTTTCATTACTGTGTTCTCTTATGAAACAAATTTCTATGCTGTATTAAAAATCAAGAATACTTATTTCCCCCAATAGACTAAGTGTTTGACATACTTATTTTTTGCTTATTATTTTGCATACACATTTCAGTAAGTCCTTGAATTAGTAATTAATGTAGTTTACCAACTACTTCAGACATCATACCCTTAACTTTTAAATCCTCATTTTAAGAACTGGTAATTTCCTGAGGCTCAATAAGAACTATAACCAACAAACGTGTGTATATTGCATAAAGCAGTATGTAGACTATATTTTTAATAGATCTCAGTAATCTCAGTCTGCAAAAATAAGTCCTGCTGCCTAGATGATACATGAAGGTGAATCTGTCTCCTACCTTGAGACTTACAGTTTTCTTGTGGTAAAAATTCACTGGCCTTCATCTCCTGCAAAACCACCAACACTTTGAATCTCTGTAATACTGTAATCTGCTAGAAATTTATGACCCTCTATGATTCCTTGCAAATAGTGCATAGTATATTTGAAGATGGAGAAGAACTTAATTTATTTCTTTGAACATTAGCCTTTTTCTCTTTTATAGGTGTATTTCAAATTGTGAATTTAAAACTTTTTCATAGATAATGGATTTAAAAAGATGTGTTTTTAATATAATGAAGTAACACTCAGCCATAAAGAAGGATAAACCTGAGATTTATACATAAATGGCTACAATTTCAGACCATACTTATAAATGAAGTAAGTCAGACCCACATGTGTAAACTTCATATTGTCTCACTAGTATAGAACTTGAAAGAATAAATAAGATCCAAAGTATACAATAGATATTGTGAATTGGGAAGAAACTGTTCAAACAAAAAGATAAACTGATGGGAAGGCAAAAGAAAGGAAGGGAAAAGGAAAAGAATATAAATATATATATATATATATATATATATATATATATATGACAATATAGTTATACTAGTAGTCTCTCTTAGTTCATTGAAAAGTTTTGTTAACATTGTTTGGACAATAGTTCATGCTTATGTATTGTACCATGAGTCACTACTATGAAGATAACAGTATGCAGTGTATTAATTATTACTACTCTACTCCTAACCTGTTTTGAAACTTTTATTATTTTTTCTTTAAAATATGTAGTTACATCACCAGAAACATATTTAGGAAACATTTAACTTATAGTGCCAGGGAAATACTTAATACTGTAAACTTTCAGTGTGAAGCTGAGCAGCCATAAGGCTATTCCAAGACTAGTAAATACAGTAGATTCTCTTAATTAAATGATTTTGTGGACCAAAGGAAAAGTAAGAGTTCTTATTCAGTTTTTCATGTAATCTTTATACTTCATGGATCTAGTGTTTATCCATCCATTTTAGAGTTGAAAATCCTGAAGTTGTGATTATTTTTCTCAGTGTTATCTAACTATAAAGTGATGAAGCTGTCATTTGAACATAGGCCTGAAGAATTGTAAAACCTGTGTACTTGGGGTCAGGGAAATCGCTTGGCAGTCTAAGCACCTGCCTCATGAGTGCAAGGATCTAGGTTTGATCCCCTGTACTGCATGCCATGCGAGCCCCAGAACCCCCGTCATGCTGTGCTGGCTGCCAAAACTAGGCATGGTGGCACATACCTGGAATCCCAGCACTGGGGAAGCTGAGACAGGAAGATCAGTACAAGTCTGAGCTGTGTGGAAAAACCCTGTACCAAATAAATACAGAAATAAAAGATTTTTTTTAAAAACCTGTATACTTTTATTCCAAATTATACAATATGAAAGAATAATTGTATTGAGCCTCCCAGTACCTAAGTTCTCTGACTCATTTGCTGTCTGTGTGGCCCTATTAGAGGACTATGCATACAGTTAGCTTTTATTAAAAATTGGGTTCATAAGGTGTGTTCTTTTTAAGAAAACAATATAGTATTTTAACTTTTCTGCATCTTATTTTGTATAAAACATGAACGTTATGCTTTTTTTAAAATAACTTTGCTTGCTTCTATCCAGTTATCTATTTTGTAAATCTTACAATGACATCTCAAAGGCCAGAGATATAGCTCAGTGGCCCAGATCCTGCCTGGCAGGAACGAGTTCATGAGGTCAGTCTCCAGTACCCCCCAAAAAGGAATTACAGCCACAATTATACCTCAATATCTGCTATTTTTCCACTACTATGGATCGAACACAAGGCCATCATGCTGAATTACAACCCCACCCCTTTTTTATTTTCAGAAAAGATCTTTGTAAGTCATTGAATTGTGAAGGCTCAGCTCACATTGCAGTGTTACTACTTTGGCTTCCTTTTTAAGCTTCTTTTCAAAGTGATTGCATCAAGATATGCTTTCACATGCAATAAGTAATGGGTTTCCAGTATTTCCCTGAACTTGATATTCTGAGATTCAAATTTTTTTTTACCAATTTGAGTATGAAAAAATGATATAACATATTTATTTTCTGTTGTCCTAATACTTAGCAAGTGATGTAGAAAATTTTTATTCATAATTTCTTTCCTAGAAATTGCCTATTTATATCTTTTGCCTATTTTTCTGCACTAAATTTTGTTTACTATTTCCATTCAGAGTCTCATAATTTTATTATAAATTATATATCCCTGAACAATATACACAAATATTTTGCTATATAAATATTTCATTAAATTGGTAATGAAATATTATTAATTAAATTATTAATATCATGTTTATTCATAAAATACCACATTTTAATTTTATTGATACTTTTGTGAAGACTGATAATTTTTCACCTTATATAGTCTTGTTTTTGTTTTACTTTTTATTTTTAAGTTTATTGACCCAATTTAGATATAATAATAACCACATTCATCACAGGAAATTAGTACCTTACATGATAAATCTTTTTCTTCTTTTTTAAATTGCTCTATATCCCTCCCTTTAACCTCTCTTCCCTCCTTATTTACAAAAGATTATATCTTATTTTTCATTCCTTTTTCAATTTTTTCTTTTCCCTTCCTTTCTCTCTCTGCCCTCCTTTGTTCCCCTTCCCATTC
This sequence comes from Tympanoctomys barrerae, assembly GCA_002564285.1. Taxonomy (NCBI): domain Eukaryota; kingdom Metazoa; phylum Chordata; class Mammalia; order Rodentia; family Octodontidae; genus Tympanoctomys; species Tympanoctomys barrerae. The sequence continues at coordinate 8,183 of NDGN011438598.1, forward strand.
AAACATTCTCTTCCTGTTTCACAATATCTGTTACATTTTGGTCCTTATTTACACTTTAACTTTCTCACACCAGAAAACAATACTACATTTTCATGTGTGTTTGATTTATTTCACTTAAGAGTATGGTCTCAAGGTACATCTATTTACCTAGAAATGTCTCAAGTTTATCCTCAATGGGTGAACAGTACTCTGTTGTATAAAAAACATCATCTTTATGCATTCATTTTTTGATAGGAATTTGGCCTCTTTCCAAGATTCAGCTGTTCGCTATAAACTGGTCACTATAAACATGGGTACACGTGTGCCACTGTGGTATGATATTTTTAATGCTTTTGGGAAAATACCAAAAAATGGGAATAGCTAGGTTAATTATTTTGGAGGAATCACCCCAATTTCCACAGTGGTTACACCAGTCTACACTCCCACCAAAAGTGGAGAAAGTTCCTTCCTTTTTCCCCCACAGTCCTTCCAGGATTTATTATTGGTTGAAGTTTTCATAATAACCATTCTTTCTTGAATGAGATGGAGTCTTATTGTTCTTTTAATTTGCATCTCTCAAGTGACCAGTGATATTGAACATTTTTTCATTATTTACCATTTCTTCTTTATAGATAATTTCAGGTGCCCATTTTTGGATTGGATTTTTAAATTTGGGGATTATGATTTGTTTGAATTCTTTATATAGTCTAGTTACTAGACCTTTGTCTGAAGAACAGCTTGGAAAATTTTTTCCTACCCTATGGGTTGTTTCTTCACTCTGTTGATGATTTCTTTTGCTGTAAAAAAAGTTTATTATAAGATTGCAATTGTTTATTATAATATTTTCCATGTGATCAGGATCTTATTCATAAAATATTATCCTACATCTTTGTCTTTAGGAGTTTTACTATTCTCTTTTCCTATTTAGTGTTTTTGTTTTAATATTTATATCCTTGATCCATTTTGAATTTAGTTTAGTGCAATGTGAGAGACATGGGTCTAGTTTTAGTCTTTAGCATGTGGGAAGCCTGTTTTTCCAGTACTATTTATTAAAGAGACTATATTTCTTCCAGTGAAGGGGTTTGACCTCTTGTTGAAAATAAGATGGCTGAGTGTCTTTGTAGTTGTTTCTGAATCTTCCAACATGTCCCATTGATCCTTGAGTCTGTTTTTTTTTGTCAGTACCATGTTCTGTGTGTGTGTGTGTGTGTGTTGTGTGTGTGTGTTTTTATCACAGTAGCTTTGTAGTATAATTTAAAATTCAGAAATTATGATGTTTCCTGCTTTACTTTTCTTGCCCAGGATTATTTTTGCTCTTCTAGGTCTTTTTTAGTACCAAATATATTATGGGATCATTTTTTTCTCATTCTGTGAGATATTTTGATTGGTATTGCATTAAATGAATATAGCAGTTTTGGGAATATGGCCAGTTTCACTCTGTTGTTTTTCCTAAAGCAGGGGTATCTTTCTATTTTCTGATATTTTCTTTCATTTCCTTTTTTACAATATTATACTTTTCAATGTGAAGATCATTTACTTACTTTGTTATATTCCAGTATTTCATTTTTTGGATCTTAATAGAAAAGGTGTGCTTCCCCTAATTTCTCTCAGTGAGTTTATTGTGTACAGGAATGATACTGATTTTGGGGGATTGCCTTTGTATCCAGTTACATTGCTGAATTTGGTTATTAAATCTAGAAGTCTTTTGGTGAAGTTCTTGGGGTCCTCTGTGTAGAATACCATGTCATTTACAAATAATAATTTAACTTCTTTCCTATCTTTATTCCTTTTATTTCTTTTTCTACATACTTAAGGGAAAAGTACAAGAGGAAGAAATAGCAATCATATTATACATTTATACATATATATGATCCATTTTGAATTTAGTTTAGTGCATGGTGAGAGACATGAGTCATATATATATATATATATATATATATATATATACCAGTTCCTCCAACTATATAAAACAAATATTAATGGACATGAAAAATCAAATAAGCACTAACACAGTTGTGATGGGGGACCTTAATACCTCACTGTCACAAACAGATAGATCAACTAGACAAGAAGTCAACAAAGAAATAACAGAATTAGGGCTGGCCAGATAGCTCAGCAGATTGAAGTGTCTTCTTAGGCAGACACAGGGGCCATTGGTTCTATCCCTGGTCTGCTGTGCTATCCCTGCCCCTGGGGCATGCTGAGCTGGCAAATGAGACTGGGCTTGGTGGCACACGCCTGTGATCCCAGCGCTTGGGAGGCTGAAAAACAGGAAGGATCACTATGAGTCTGATCTGTGTGGTGAGACCCTGTAGACCCTGTACTAAATAAATTAAAAGAAAAGAAATAACAGAACTAAACCAACCTGTGAACAAATGGACTTAATAGATGTCTATAGAGTAGTCCACACTACAAGAACAAAATACACGTTCTTCTCCTGCATGTGGGATATTCTCCCGAATAGACCACATACCGACGCGTATAGCATGCTTAAGTAAATGCAAAGGAATTGAAATTATGCCAGGTATATTATCAAGTCATAGTTTAAAGAAATCAAAAATCAATGGCAAAAGAAATCACAAAGACTACATTAATACATGAAATTAGATAACCCCTTCCTGAACAACCAGTGATTCACAGATGAAAATTAGAGAAGAAATTAAACAGTATCTACAGTTTAATTAAATCAGTAATGCTGAGACAATATAGGAATTTGTGTAAAATAATGAAAGCAAATCCCATATGGGAAATTTTTGAACAGATTTCTAGATACATATGAATTACCAAAGATGAATCAAGAAGATACAAAAATTCAAAATAAGCAAATAGCAGTCAATGAAATTGAAAATGTAATAAACTTACTAACAAAGAAAGTTCCTGATGGATTCACTGCTGAATTCTACAGGCAATTTAGAGATCGAATTCCACTGCTCCTTAAACTCTTTAATGAAACTGAAAGAGAAGCAGTACTCTTAGTCATTTTGGGAAGCAAGTATTTCCCCAAACCAGAGAAGAATAGAACCAATAAAGAGAATTATAGGCCTAATGGACATAGTTTCAAAAGTCGCTCTAATGGACATAGATATAAAAATCCTCAATAAGATACTAGCAGACAATGCAATAAATCATCAAGAAGATTCTACACCATGACTCAGTAGGATTCATCCCAGAGCTGCAAGGATGGTTCAACATACACAAATCAGTAAGTGTAATACAGTGTATCAACAGAGCCAGAGATGAAAATCACATGATCATCTCAATAGACACAGAAAAGCATTTGACAACCATTTGTACTAAAAACTATAGAAAAACTAGAATACATGGCCTATATTTCAATCTGATAAAAGCCATTTATGACAAACCAAGGGCCAGCATCATACTAAGTAGTCAGACTGAAAACTTTTACTCTAAAGTCAGGAAAAAGACAAGGTTGTCTACTATCACCACTCTTATCCAATATAGTCTTTTTATTAAAGTTCGTAAGCAACTTGTTTGTTTTGTATGCAGATCATTTTTCTTATATGTAGTCATCCATTGAAGCCTCAGCCATGATTGTGAAATACTAGAATCCTCATTACATTTCTCTAAACATTGTTCAAATAATATTATTTAAGCTATTTAGTTCATGTGTATTATATATCAATGAATTTTTCATCCTCCCATTTATTGATTTTTTATTTTAATTTCATGTGTTTTCGAACAACATGTGTTTAACTATGACTCTTGCAAGGAACATTTATATGGCATAAAAAAAATATGCCAACCTTGATGGCACATACCTGTAACCCCAGCACTCTGGAAAACTGAAATAAGTTCAAGCACAACAAGTAATTTAATTCAGCAAAGCCCTATCTCAGATTAAAAATTAAATTAAAAAAGGTTTATAGTTATAGCTTAGTGTGAAGGTCATGGGTTCAATTTACAGTACTGCAAGGACAAAAAAGTATAATAATCCGAGTTCCTTGGGGTATGGGAATCATAAAGATGGAACTAAAGGCCACATTGTGTGGGCTGTGTACCATTGAGCTAACTCTGTAGCCCAATTAGTTACAATTTTTTAATGAGAGAATTATTTAGTACAGTCATACATATTGTGATTAAGAACAGTTTGCTGTATTACATGAATATTTTAATCACCTGATATTAGATTGAGTTTATTTCTCGTAATTTATATTCCTTTACCTTTGGAGTAAACAATAAGGAGGTTATTGATGACCTTGACAAGAAGTTTTAGTAAAATGGAGGATAAAATCTTTTAAAATAAGTTTTTTAAAAGGAGTCCAAATAACTTGATGATAGGAAATTTAGATAGCTTTCACCAGTATTTTCTTGAAGGGTTGGAAACAAATGGCAGGGAGAAAGGGAGGGATGGCTAGAAGGACAAGTAGGACAGGGAGTGTTCTGAGATGGGAAGAATAGCAGTATGTGAAGATAAGTACTTAATAGAAAAGGAAAAAATAGGTTGCAGGGCAAATGAAAGTAAAGACTTTAAGTAGGACTAAAATGATCCTTAATTTGAAAAGATGAACTAAAGAAAAACGCATGCAAAACTACCTTCTTTAAAAAAGTGTCCAATAGCTTTGGGCCTACAGATAGAGCCAGGTCTTATATTTGTGACATAAAACTCAGAGCAACAGTGTTAAAAGGAGAAATCCTTTAGAATTGCCCCTTGCTTACAATGGAGGCCATATCTAAAATTGACTAGGACATTAGTTTAATATGACTGAATGCTTTGTATGTTATGAATATGTAAGCCTGGTTGATTTTTAATACAACTCCAGTGTTTCGTGCTGATAGCTAATACCAGTGTGACCTCTTAACTAAAGCTAGAGAGACTTATAGCAAACTGTCAGACTCCAGGAATAAAGGGATCTAAGAGCCAGTTGAGTTACAATTGTTATTCCTTTGAAAAGTTTATAAATTTACCTTTTAGCTCAAATGTTCATGCTTTGATTATACATGCTCTAATTTCTCAAAAAAAATATGTTCTTTCTTAGAAGATACCAAAACCCAAGTAATCATACAGGATGACAAATATGTTTAATTACATTTATATTCCTTTCACTGGGAGCTACCAGATTTTGTCTGTAGAGACAAAGTAAGGCCTTAACTGTCCATCTTATACAGCCCAGGTAAGCTGAGCCTTCTCGGAGTTTCCTGCTTCATTACAAGAAAAGCTATCTTCACATTCCTGGGGCAGGGCTACCTGCAAGAGACCTTAAAACTAAGAGGTTATACCTTGCTCAATGGGCCCCAGATATCTGACACAAGCACAGAAGTTAGAAAGATTTGCAGGAATGAATTTGTCTGAGTTGAGATAGAAAGGATACAGAATGTAATTATAGACAAAAAATGAGATTGGTGATACTAGCAGCTTACAAGAACAAAGGACAGAGAGAAGGAACATTTCAAGTAAAAAAAAAAAAAAAATGTCCAAAGCTGCCAGAGAATGAAAAAAAAAAGTGTTCATTATGGAATCAGAAAAAGTTTCAGATTGATAAGATCATGGGTCTTCACCTCTTACCCTAAAGGAACCCATGTTAACTGCCACTAGGAGGAAAAAGCCTGTTAAACTTTTAATAGATGTTTATGCAGATTTGTAAGTAGCTACCAGCCAGTGACCCCACTTGCAAACTGGAGAGTACTCAGTGTTTTCCCTAGGTCGGGGAATTCATGTGCCCCAGTAATAATAGAATTGGCCAGTTTATTTGAGACAATGCCCAATGGCCGTGGAAGAAAAAAGGGATTGAACCCCAAATTTAAGAGATCTGTGCTCATTGACCTACAAAATATTCTGATTAGTGTTTCTATAATTATAAACTTTAAAAGGTTATTACATCCCAGATCCTTCTGCTAATGTCTCAATAGCTGTTCAAAATATAAAATATCAAATAATTACCATTTGTTTACCTAGTGAAAATCATTTTTGAGTATTCATAATTATCTTGCTGATGTTATTATTTGGCCCATGTATGTTTAATTGTTTCTTTGGCTTTTTCTCCTCCAGACTCCAAGCTATAAATCTAACCAAGATAAAAATGCCTAGTGTCTATTGAGGACCTTTAGATAGAACCTCTGGAGAGTATCTCTGACTGCTGGTCATAACTACAGCCCCTTTCAGCCTGTATGAGCCAGAGCAGTCATCGCCCATGGTTCCTTCATGGCAGTTTGGGTTACTTCTTCATAGGGGGGAATATTGTAGGCAGCTGAATTAGATAGAAATAGTATAGGCAGTTAGATAGGATCAGGCCTTCACAGAGACAAGATGGAAGACAAGGTGACCTTGCAACTTAGAAGAGACAGTCATTCCCATATGGGCCACACCTCAAGACCAAGACAAAAAGAAGAAACACAGCTATGTACCTCCTTAGGGATAGGCGTTAGGGATTGATATCCTAGATAGGTATCAATCACCTCAAAAGAGCCCAAATGAGTCACTAGCCCAACCCCCAAAAGGAAGAGACCTGTCCCATATTCATGCCCACTTGCTATGTGACTCCCTTCCTCATTTGGTCCTGGATTTAATCAATTTTACTTGAGCAATGGTGCTTGTAATCTCATTGGTTGACCATAGTTTTGTTCTACCTAAGCGAGTTCCCATGTTCTCCACCACCTTAGACTTGCCTCACCATATGGTTTTCCTCTATAAAAGTCCCTGGAAGAGACGGCTTCCCAGGGACAACCTACTCGGGCCCCCCTCCTGTCCCTCTCTCAGACAGCTTTATTCTGCTCAAAAAAGAAAAATACATTCAATTTCCAAGCATGGTGGCACATGTGCAATCTCAGCACTTGGGAGACTGAGGCAGGAAGACTGCTGCTAGTTTGGACATAACCTGGACTACATAGTAAGTTCAAGGCCAGCCTGAAGAGCAAGTAGTAAGACCCTGTCCCCCCCAAAAAAATTAACTTTTATCATCATCATATATTGAAATAATATATTAAGAAGTACTTGATAAGTTTGTAAGGGATCCTATGTTTAACAATATAATGTAGACTTTAAAAATTATAAACAATTATAATTGTTTGTTTGTCTTTTGTTTCATGCCTGCCAAGAGCATACTATTGGCTTGTCTTCAGCTATGTGTATTTCACATAGACACATTTGCTAAACATCAAAACATTTTACCTAGAGTACTTTGGGATTTTCCAATACTAGGAGATGTTTAACCTTTCGACCACCCAACAAGTTAAGAAAATGTTACTTCTTTTATCTTCTTATACTCTTTTAAGTAAGCCTGAAGCTATGTAAGAAAGCCAAATGTAATGCTCTTATGAAAAACTTTTAGGTTGAATGTAATCTCATGTATGTGCCATAAAAATCTTAAATGTAAATTTAAAGGATTACTTATACTTTGTTTTATAAAAATGTGCCCAATGTGCAATTTCTTACATAGAATTCAATGCTTCTTTATTTCATGTCTGTTTTTGTTAGTATATACATTTTGGTTATACAGATTAGTAGGTTTCATTTTGGTATTTCATACATGTACATAATATAATTTATCATTCTCACCATACCCCAGGAATTTACTATGTCTTAAAAATCTCTTTTAAAATATTTTTTGATTTAGTATTAATTTTATTTAATATTGAAAAAGGAAGAGTATAAAAAATTTTAGCTAGTACAAATGATCCTTATTTTTCCTTTCATTCTTTGTTCTCACTTCCCTATTTCTTGACTTCTAAAAGTTAAAGCATTATACAGTATTTGGTAATTGTTTCAAGTTACCTCTTTACGATGTTATCACCTTGTAGGCATCAGTTTCTCTAATTGTCTAGTAGTGAATCCTTTATCTGGCATTTAATCTTGCCTCCCTGGAAAAGCCAGACCTTGCCGCAGCATAAATTTTCAAATCACTGACCTGAAGTAATGTGAGACTGTGTCTTGGCAATGAACCTTTACTTTCTGTTATTCATAGGAAGGATAATGATGTACTCTGTAGCCTGAAGGCCATAGTTCTGTACTTTAAGAAGTAACATCTTAGTAGTAGTTGCAAAGGTCTACATTTGGAAATTCCAGTAAGATAATTACATTGACACAATATTTTTACTTCTTTCAGCAAAATAAAATAATTTCAAAATTCAAGTTTTATTATTCCTATCAGTTCTTAATTTTCTCATCTTGGTTCTGAAAGCCTGATTTTGGGGATTTACAGTTATCTAAAAATGATTATTGCTTATTTTTATAAATAAAGCTATTTAACAAATGTGTTTGAAATTTTTATTTCCACGTAAATTTCCCATTTTTATACATAGGAAAACAGACTACAGATAGAATGTAGCTCCTATATCCTCAGTAAAGTAGAATAGTTTAGTATCATGTACTAACATTGAAAGACCTCACTCATTTATCAAGTTAAAATGTATTGGAAATGTTTGCTCATTTTCAGGATAGTCACAGAGCAAGTTAGAATTCCAGTTTTTACTGAATGCTGAAAGTTTTAACAATTAAAGAGTAAGATATTATTTTTAAAGCAAATACATAAGCCAATATGCATGGAATAAAGAGTCTAGAAGTCAACCCACATATCTATAGGTGACTCATTTTCAACAAAGTTGCTAGGAACAAACATTGAAGCAAAAACAGTCTTTTCAATAAATGTCTCAGGAAAATTGGATAGTCACTTGCAGAAGAATATAAGTAGGTGCTATCTCATCGGTTAGAAAAATCAATTCAAAAACGGTTAAATATTTAAATGTAATATCTGAACTTGAAACTAGTAAAGGAAAGTATAGGAAAATACCTGAGGACAATGCAATTAGCAAAGATTTTTTGGATAAGACCCTGAAAGCATGACAAAAATAATAGAATAAGTAGACAAGGGAGATTACATCATGAAAAAAACTCTTCACAAATGAGAAAACAATTGTCAAAGTTAAGACTGCCTACAAAATGTAAGAAATATTTGTAGCAACACATCTGACATGAAGTTACCATCCAGAATATATAAAGAACTGCCAAAATTGAATAGTAACTGAACAATCCAGTTTTTAAAAAGGAGATGGGCTTGGAGATGTTGAGAGCTAGAGATTCCTTTGGGATCCCTGGGTGGCCCAGGCACAGACAGGAAGATTGTAGTGCTTGTATGTTAGTGTGGGAGGCCAGGTTTGATGGCAATAATTATCAGAGGGAGTGGTCCTAAAGAAGGAAGCGTTTAGTCTCGGTAGTATGTTTGAGCTGGCATCGATGCCAATGTCCAGCAGAAATCAGTGCTCTAAATTACTATATGTCAACATAAGTGGGGACCTTTTTCTTCACTAAAATCAGGATTTTAATGGTTGGTTGTTCACAAGTAGTTCTTAAGGTTTGTTAATATCTAGTTGACATTTGATGTTATTATTTCCTGAATTTACTACCACAGACAAAATAACATAATAGTGGCTCACAATTGGTTGTATTCTCTATTCCAATATTTAGGTTGCCTTAGAGACAGGAGTCATAATACTGTAACTTGCACCTGAAGAATGTAGCATGAGGCAAAAATAGCTTGCAAACCTTTGCACAACCCCCCCAAAAATATAAAAAGAAAAAAAATTGATGCTTCAAAAACTCTCAGTTGCCCTAAAATTAATACGGGGGACATTGAAGAAATGGAAATCATAAGCTATCCAGGTACAACAGCAGAAATTTTTCTGGCAGGTGGGCTTCTGGGGTGTCTGAATAAAAGAATCATATTCCATCTGATAGAGAACCAAGGTTCATCTCCTGAATGAAATGTATCTGGAAACTTACTATTGACCACCTTTAGATCACTGGAACTAGCCACATACCAGAGACCACTATTATACTTCCCAGAACTCATCTGGACACACATGGAAATTATTCTAATTTTAATAACTGGTTAGGCCCAGATTTCAGTTAATAGCTTAATTTCTTGTTCAGTCTTTTTGAGTGTTTTATAATGCACTTCAGGCTAGATTTGAACTTTTTATATCCCAGGCCACATGTCTTTGAACTTAGCAACAGTCTTCCTGCCTCAGCCTCCCAAGTGCTGAGATGACAACTGTGTGCCACCATGGCTAGACAATATTAGCTTAATTTCATGAAGTTCTAGCAGTAAATAACCACTGAATGTGATGATAGCAGAGTTCTATTTGAGACCAAGGCTGAAAACAAGCATTAAGGAGAACCTGTAAGTAACAGCCCAACACTAAGCATTTAAGTGGGTAAGAAAGCATGCATTGCAATAGAGGAAAACTGTTGATGTGTCATACATAGGTTGACAGGAAAGACCCAGGTACTAAGAAACTGGGAAATTAGGGATGAGAACACAGGGATAAAACTGGAAAATCAGGAGCTCAGTTCCTCTTCTAGAGTAGGACAAACAACACTAAAATCCCTGGCTTCTGAAAGTATTTGTTTACCTCCAACTTGAGACAGAATTGATTTCAGGACTAATGGGAAAATATCAATTCAAGTTACAAACAATATTATATTCAGTCTCTAAGAAATTTTAATTAGAGAAAAAAAACTGGTTTTTAAATAATTTTATTGAGAAACAAATAGCAATGAGACAGTTTCAAAACAGATTACTGGCACAGTT
>NDGN011438603.1:0-10051 GCA_002564285.1 Tympanoctomys barrerae
CCAGAGATTGAACTCAATCTTACTTGCCAGGCAAGCACTTACTCTACTGAGAGTTCCCAGCCCAAAAGACTGAATTTTAAGAGCACACTTTGAAGGCACAAATTGGACACACACGTTCAAATATCATATGGTTTCTCTGGTGTGAGAAACTGCAAGCATAAAAAGGTACCAAAATGTATAACATATATTGTGAAAGAGAAAGAAAATGTTCACATGGGAATGAGAACTAGGAAAGGGGGGTGTGCAGAAACAGCTTTTATAAATAGAAGGGAGAAGGGGTTGAAAGGAAGGGAGGGAAAGGAAAGATATATTATGTATAGGTACAAATTTCAATGATGAATGATACCATTTTATATGTCTAAAATGTAACAATACAAACTAATTTTTAAAAAAGATGGAGAACTAAGTAACAACTATTTCAATTCAAGGATTTGAGTTAGTTCCTTTCTTTCTAGGAGCTTTTGAAACAAAAACACATGCACCCACGTGGGGGTGTGCTCTCTTTTCCTCCAGGGATAAAAGCAACATTTATCTGAGAAACGCCTGTCATACAAGTAGCCACCCAGACATTAGTCATGAATATTATCTATAACAAGGGGCGGGTCAAAACAGTCAGAACCTTCATACTACTGTACTTCAATAAAACGAGGCTTGTTTATCACATACACTCGAAAGTTTGGGACAATACTACCCTTTGCACCCACTAGGATAATTTTAAGAAAAAAATATCACATAGCCCTCTAAAAGGCAAAAATGGCACAACTACCAAGTTTAGCCAAAAAAGGTTGTACTTTAAGTTGGTCCAATAACTTGACTTTCAGTTTTTTTCTTTAACCAGGATGAAATTCTAAAGTACTAATGTTTAAGTTCTGTTGTTTAAAAAATCAAGGGCTTCAAACCAAAAGAAAAAATTTTTAAAACCTGAATATGAAATATACAATTACTACAAATAAACCAATTATCAATTCTACTAGTATATATGTGAAAATACTTCCATGTATACTTGTACACAAATGTCCATACTAGTATTACTCATAACTGTCATAAAGTGAAAATAATCCAAATATACAACAAAATGTAGTACAACCATACAGTGGACTAATCATTAATTTAAAAAATGAAATTATGATAAATTCTAAAACATGGATGAACCTTGAGAACACTATACTTAGTGAAAGAAATGAGTCACAAAAGACTGCATATTGTGTAATTCCATTTATATGAAGTTCCAATATGGGCAAACCTATTGAAACAGAAGGTCTGTCAGTGTCTGCTAAGAGCTGAGTGAAACAGTGGGGAAGAGGTAGACTGCTAGTGAAAACAGGGTTTCTTTTTAGGGTGATGATTAATGCTGTCATATTAGATGATTAATGATGGCAACTGCATAAGTCTGTAAGCAGATGAAAAACCACTGAAGTGTGCACTTTATCTGAATTCTATAGTATGTGAATTATACCCCAATAAAGGTGTTAAGATTAAAACTTAAAACTAATTTTTTCTTCACTAAAAATGAGATAGTGCTTCATATTTTAGATCATTATTAAAGATATAAAGTAAAACCTCAGCTTTTGCTGTTGTCAGTTTCTATATAAAGAAATAAAAGTTTAAGAAGAGTTAATAGATCCCAGGCAATTCTCACTGTGGCACAGTTCAAGTGTGGGGATTACAAATTTCAATGTCTTATGTTCACAGAAAAATGTATTTCAGGGCCGGGGTGATGGCTCAGTGAAATAAGTACTTCCCTGGCAAGCGCAAGGGCCTGAGGGAGGCCCTTCAATCCCCAGTTCTGCAAAAAAAGAAAATGTATTTCACTGTAATCTTCAAGAGTTCATGTAGGAGAGTCCATTCCAAACCTTAACTGTGTGGTATACACCATTTAGTTAATGAAAGGCTAATCACACATCCACCATTCTGGAACAAGAGAGAAGGTAAAATACTATTGTGTCCTGTACTATAAAAAAAAATCTAGGGGGCCAGGGAGATGGCTCAGTGAAATAAATGCTTCCCTGGAAAGCGCAAAGGCCTGAGTTCATTCCCTGGTTCTGCCAAAAAAAAAAAAATCTAGGCCATAAATCAGATACAGCAGACAAAGCCAAACACATTCTATGCCCAGAGTCTTCTTGATGTCACTTACCACATGGGTCTTTATCTTAGGGGTAGTAGTTCCATTCCCTATAGCCACCTGGTCAAAATCTGAACTTGAACTGGTCTTACTTAGAAAATCCACTTCATCTTCAGTTTTTGTGTCTGGCATTTCTGAAAAAAACAAGATGGTATGGGAGGGGTCAGAGTGAGGCATTTGAAAAAATTGATTTTTGTGACTATTTACACAACAAGCTCCAGGTTTCATATGTTTGTTTTTGCCTTAAATGGAAAGTATTCTGTTGTTGGTGCAACTTCTGGCCCCATATCAAACTTCAATCTACCATACAATTCTGTGGGTTTTCCCTACCCATCACTGATTTCATGACAAATGTGTGAGTACAGAGCTGACCTGCATGTAGAAAAACAAATTCCTCAACTGTAGGGGACAGATTAACATCTGAAACTAGGTACTCCCGCCTGGCCACCATCAATAAGGTCAAAGGTACAAGAGGAGAAAGCTACTCAGAATAAGACAAAGCCTCTGACCATATCTGACTATCATATACCCTGATTTACTTCTTGCTGCAGCAAGTACGTATGTATGCACGTATGTATGTATTTGATACAGGGTCTTGCTACACAGTTCAGACTTGCAGTGATCCTCTTGTCTCAGCCTCCCCAGCACTGGGATCACAGGCATGTGCCACTGGCACAGCATGCAATAACTGCAATAACTGCACGCCATGCAATACAGGAGATCAAACCTGGGTCCTTGCACTTGCCAGGCAGACACTTAGACCATCAAGCTATCTCCCCAGCCCCTGTAAAAAAATATTCTTGAACTTACTTGAACTTTTATTTCTTCCAAAACAATGAAAAGCCAGCAATTTCTTTTCTTCATAAAAAAGTCTATACTTTTTCTCTAGAATCACAATTGTCCTCTTGCTGGCTGTGCTATATAGCCCAAACAGTAGTAGTCTTTGTTACCTGGCCACCATGTGGTTAACAAAATATAAGGAGGAGGTGGTAAATTTTTTTCAGGAAAAACTTAGGCTTCTGAGACTTTTTAAAAAAGTGGACAGATAACTAAACAGTCAAAATTCATCTCATTGTTCAAATACAAATGGAACTGTTATGTCCCTTTCATGTGGAAAATTTCCTTTGGTGGTTATTAATCTAGTGATGCCACTACTCTTGACAAATAAAATTCTCCCTACACCAAAAATCAGAGAAGTTTCTTTTGGGAAAAAGAAATTACATTAAGATTTTATTCTAATACATGTTCAAAATGTTTCCTTCAATTTAGGAAAGTTACAATTGCATAAATGAGCATTTATAAATCTCTTTTCTTTGAATAGGCAAGTCTTTGTCAAGAGAATAAATTCTGTTGAACTTCATAAAATGTAACTAAAGTTAAAAAAAATTTTCTTGACTAAGGAATCTCTTTATGAGTACCTGGATCAAAACATTTCTTAGAATAATGGGGGAGGTGTTTTTATTTTATTCATTTGGGGATGTGATTCTTGGCACAACTTTACTTTCCTATACCTATCAACAGAAAATATGTATCTTAGCAACAGCAAGCAGTCACAATGGGAAACAGTGATTACTAAGACTTGAGGGGTGCTGACAACTCTGAAAAACTGGCAAGGCTCCATACGCACCACCAGCTTCCTACAGCACCGTGATCAATGCTTCTGAAGGGTGAAAGACCACATTATCCTCTTCTAACTGGCTCCTTCCAAATCATGCTCCAAGCTCATAAAACAACATAGTTAAATCCACCAATAAAATATAAACTTCACAGAAAATACCCTTTGGCTCTGATATCACACTTCGGTGGTTTTTCTCTAGGGCAATGTGACCATGGACTTTCCCAACCCTATTTTCTGAAGAAAGCACAGATTTCTTCATCACTGGTTACTTTTCTCGAGTCTGAGACCATGACCATTGAGCCTACTGTGACTCCTCTGGTAGCAGGGGAAGTAAGCCACCTACACAAAATACACCAACCCAAAAATCCCTCTTGAAATTTGGTATAGTTCTTCCTTAAAACTTTAAAATCTTGAAATTAATTTCTTAGTATCTTTACTGTTACATGCTATTAAAAACCTAAGCCTGAAATTCTTTCTGTATTTACTGTTTCTCACAGAGAACTTTATAGTTTACAGTACCTTGGCTTAAATTATGACCATACCCAAAAGGAGAAACAACTCTGGCCAATGTGGCAAGGACAGAGAACCCAAATAAAAAGAACACAGCCAGGCATCAACTTACAGCCACTCCCATTCTTCTGAAATGCCAACCTGCCGGGGGGCCCCCCAAAATAGACTTGTTGTGTCTCATTTTAAAAATTAGAGATCTTCTCATTTAAATTGTGAGATAGCAGCCAATACATTTCTATTGTTACAAATCTAAAGCAACAATCTAAAAACCAGAAGTCACCAAAAATTCTATCTAGGTTCCTAAATCCCTCATGGGAGAGGAGATAAAATGAGTAAAAGTCCTTAAAGGGGAAAAATAAACTGTTTCTACCATTCTTCTTCCTAAGCCACTTGTTGTTGTATGCTCTCTCTACACCCCACCCCTATGCTCTGAACGTATTCTACACTTAAAGGGATTATCAACAATTACAAAGAGCAGCAAAAATAATAAAAATAAACACAAACAGGCTACCTCTTACCTACAAAAGCAATAGAAGAGACATACAGACATGTCCTGTGTCTACAGCTGGTAGCAGGTAGCGGTATAGAAGCATGCATTCAACTGACCTTGAAAGGCTTCAGAAGTTAAGACACAGATGACTCCAGTTTCAGCTTCAGTCTCAACCCACAATAAAAAGTTTTAATTCAGCAAGTTTATATCCCCTGAGCAAGAGTAGTTTCTCTTTGCTGTCTCTGGACATGGTTACCCACAGATGGAACAGGCTGCTGTGTGAGCAATCTGCTCGGTGCAGCTGCTTCACCAAGATAAGCAGACACAAGGTCTGCCCAGTGACAGCAGCTCAGCAGGCTGGGCTTGGACGGAAATCCTGCATTGTACCCATACACTGTGCAGGGTTCTGAATTCCCAGACTCTGCCCAAAAGCCATACGCAATACAACTGGAGGTTGCTACTAACACAGGAAAGGAGGGAACTACCCTTAAGCAAAGCAATGACTTAATGTTATCATTTTGGATGCTGGGCCATCAGCTTAAAATGCTAATTACAGCTATTCATGAAACCACTGTAACTCTAAATTTGCCTAGAATTCAGATGAGGATGACAGGGAGGAAGGGGGTTTCAAGCCTGTAAGTAAAACACATCCTTTGCAGCACTACTTTTTACAATTCTAATGAAAAGGACTAGGCTATGTAAATAAAAACATTTGCTAAATTCCTTCATCTTTTTAAGCCACCTGTGATCTAGGCATTGTTTTTGAGGTTTGGAAAGTTGCAATTACTACCCTGTGACAGAGCATTTATAGGTTTAAGTAATGAAGCTATGAATGTACAGTACAGGAAGCAAAATCTTTCCAACCTAAGATGACGTGCATCCCGATGGTGGTGACTATTAACTTGGCAACCAACTCAGTGAGCAAGCAAAGCCTTAAAATAAAACAACAAAGACGCCTATCTTTTTACTAGCACACCACAGAGACTCTAAAAGTAACTTGCTTCTGAAGTTATTTATTTTGTATTTTGCTTTGCTTACCTGTTGCTGGCTCCTGCTTCTGAACAGGCAAAGTGAACTTTTCTGACTCTTCCTTTTCAACAAAGACTCCTGTGAGGGTCTCTGTGGCTTCTTCACAAATACCATCCATTTGCAGAGTCTGCCCAGGCAAGAAAGCATGTACCTTCTCTGTAGAGGCCTTCTTTGGTATTTCAGTCACAAGGCCTGACTCAGGACTGGACAGTGACATGTGACAGAGTTCTCTGTCAGTAATCAGTGCTCCTGAGGCCTTGATTCGTTCAATGACAGCTTCTACTATACGGCAGGCAGCCTCCTCTAAGTCTGCCCCCTCAGGGACATGTGCAGCTTGCTTGTCTGAGGGGGAGGCCTGTTTGACTTCCCTCCTGACTGCTGGGATCTTGTCATCAAAAGTTGAGAGTCCTATGTCTGTGGGATGCTCCAGTGCTTCATCATTCATTTGTACCTCCTTGGAGTCACCTGTGTTACAACTCAGGTCTGCTCCCTCCAGCTTTTCTTTCTTTCCATCAAGAGGCAACACTGCTGGGGTTGTAGCTTCCAGTGGGCTGATCACACCTTTGTCTGGTAAAGCTCCTGGCAAACTCAGGGTCATATTCTTCTCTTGGTTCAACAAAACTTCTGAAATAGGGATGTCTTGGATATTTTGTGGTATATCCTTTCTTCTAGGACCATCAGGACCTTGCAACATATTAACCGCTGGAACACCTACTGTCACATTTCCACTCACTTCACAGGCACTGATTTTCCTTTGGAGTTCAGTGTTCTTCACTTCAACCTCCAGGGCAAGAGGTTGATTGCCTGTAAGCTCCTCAGACACATCTGGCAAAAGATGTGGCAAGAGAGGTGTGCTGTTCTGCTCTGTACCGGAGGCTCCTGGTATCTCCAAGCTCTGTGTGACCCCACCTTCAGCCAGCAGGGAGACCAGTGGGGCCACTTCCTTGTTATGTTCAGTTTCTTCCTTAAGACAGGCAGAGGGTGGGACCAATGAATTACTGGGCTGAAATGCTTTGTCCTCTGTACAGACAGCTGAGATAGGCTTTTCACAGAATCCTGATGTCTCCCATCCAGGAGATGGTATTCTCTGCACTTCCAGCAACATTCCTGAAGAAAGCACATCTTTCGTAATGGAGGAGCACGTCAATGCTTTATCCTTGTCATCTTGTCCCTGAGCTTCAGAGTTTTGGAGAACTGCCAGTTTTTTTCCTTCTTCAGTCAAAACTGAGCTAGAGGCCAAAGTGGCCTTATCCACACTTAGCAGCGAACAGCCAGCCAGAACTTCAGGGGCTGTTGAGGAGCCAGGGCTCTCATCCTCTCCAGCAAGTCCTCCAGGATTGATATTCCCCATGGTAGGCTGAAGATGTACAGCAGCACAGGACGTGGACAGGCCTACAGTGCTGTCCTCTAGCAGCTGTTTATCAGTACAGTCTGAATCTCCTCTGGCCAGGCCATCTTTACACACTATAGGCGTATGTAGTTCCGGGGTTGCTGTTCCCTTTTCTTTCTGGGAGGGGACAAGGGAAAGTGCGTCATCTTTGGTTACTGATTCACTGCCTGGACTGCTTGCCAGAGGGAAAGTGCTGCCTGATGGCACTGTCTGGTCTGGCCCCAGTTCTTTCTCAGTTTTAGGGACCAATGGATGCAGATGTGAAGCTGCTTCAAGCACAGTTAAAGGCGTATCTACCTTCAAATCTTTTCCTTGGCTCTTTTTATCCAAAGCTTTGAGAGGACAAAAATCCATGCATTCTCGGCTATCTCTTAAAGGGTGAGAAGAGACTGCAGCTGCTTGTGGGTCTTCTTGGCAGAAAACAGTGGGTGGGTCTTGTGTGTTAGGCTGCCCTGCTGTGGTGATTCCAAGCAGGTCAGCTATGTCACTGCAATGTTCTGCAACCATCTCACCACTAGAAGTCACTGTGTTCTGTAGAGAAGCAGAGTCAGTGCCAAGTTTATCACTTCCAGTTGTAGAACAAACCAGTAACTTGCTGTTTTGGTTTTTAATATGAGGTGAATTCATTTCTAAGTTTGGCAGCACATCTCTTTCTGGTGCAGAAAAGGTTGATTCCGAGGGTGACAGTGCCTCATGAATGCCTGCTATCGGAATACCCAGTTCTAATCCATCTGAAAGCCTGTCTTTTGCAGCAGCTGGAGTCAACAGAGAGCTCCCACCTCCGAGAGCACTGGCACTCTCCTCACAACTTCTCAAATTTTCATTTTCTGTTGTTTTTTCACCAGGGATTTCTCCAAGACCATATGTAAGGGAGGAATTATCTGGTTTGTTGCCACTCAGGATGATGGTGGCAGAGGGACAGCTTGGAACACTGGCGTTATCCACAGGTTCACTGGTGACCTGTACATTGGAGGTTTCAGCTATGCTGATATTAGAGTTCTCCAATTGTTCCTTTGTACTTTCCCCTGCTTCACACATACTGTTCTGGACAGCCGCACCTGAGTTCACGAGGCTATGTTTCATTTCCCCTGCACTCTCTGGGGTGCTGCCATCTGTTGACCTGCTTGCCAGTTCACCTCCAGAGGAAGGCTGGGCCCTGGCCAGCTCTGTGATCGTGTCTTCCTGCAACAAATTCTCTCTGATACACAGAGCCTTCTGGTCTGTGGTCATTCCAGAAGACTTCGTTCCAGTTTCCTCGATTCTGTCTCCACAGGACAAAAGCCCTTCTGTGCCTTTGACTCGAGAGTCAGGCATGCTCTGAATGCAGGTGTTTTGGTCACACATTGTCCTTGAGTCCACAGTAGGTGCAGGCTCCATCTCTTCCCTTTTTCTCTGCATGCTTTTATTTTTCTTCCTATAAGAACAGTCTGTATTCTCTTCCTCAATCAGATGTGACAAATCACAGGAACTTTCAATCTGACTAACTGAACTCTTGTGGCAACAAAGGCTAGTCTCAGTCTCTTCAGGAGGAGAAATCTGCTGGCTGGCTGAGGACTCTGGTGCACAGGAAAGGATCTGGCCATTAGTCTCCAGGGCACTGGGCAGACTGCAAGGATCCTGTGCTGTCACTGTGGCGACGTTAAGACTGTCCATCTGTGGGATGTTTGTTTTCTAGGAGGCAATCAAAACATGCATTAAAAAACTGCTCTGAAAAAGATGTCACTGACACCTATGTGCAAAAGTTTGTTGGACAAAACTCCCTCATTCTGGTCCTGCTAGGGTTGTAGGATAATCTGACCTAAGCAAATTCAAATTATTTCTTTTCTCATTCCTGATAACACTTTTCTCTCTTGTATCTACATAGCTATTGGGATGTTAAAAATGGCTTAGAATATAAATAGTTGCCAGGTGTGATGTGCATGCCTGTAATGTCAGCTCTCTGGGGTAGAGATGGGAGGTGGGCATGGGCGCTGAGGCAGGACGATTTCTTTTGAGTTTACCTTTATATCCAAATATTGACAATTATTATAATACTATTTGGTTAATATATAAAAGTTATTTTAAAATACCTAGTTGTTCTCTACTCATTGTTGACCTACTGCAATAATTTAAAATCTACTGCTATCATCTGTCCGCTTATCTATTAAGTAAATATATTAGACTATTCCTATTTACTTAGTGAATTTATTGTAGAAGTTTACAAATAAAACAATACAATGTGTTATAGTTAGTTACTAAAGTCCTATTAAAGAGCATAAGAAAAGTGGAGTTTCACTAAAGGCTCATGTCTCATGTGCTATCGTCCTTAAATTATCCAACATTAATTAGTTTCCATTCCTGTCAAAGGTATGACAGTCTCTTTAAACTTATGAAAGCATGCCAGGTATAGTGTCACATGTCTAGTGCTTCAGCATGCTGGGAGGAGGATCACAAGCTGGAGTCCAGCCTAGGAACTCAGTAAGACCCTGTCTCAAAAAGGCAGGGAGAGAGGAGAGGACATACCTCAGCAGGATGAATCTTAGTTCAGTCACCAGTACTACATACCACCAAAAGAGAGAGACAGAAAGGGAGGAGGGAAAGAAAGAGAGAGCAAGGGAGGGTGCGGGCAAGCAGGCCATTGTCTTTCAGATTTAACGAAGGGAGGACATCACAGAAGAGAGACCTGGAGAAACAAACTTGAAGAATCTAAGAAGCTTCTAGCACATGTATCCTACAAATTTAATTTCCACAGGTTAAATTTCTCAGGTTGTTATTTTTTCAAATCAACCACACCTTCTGAGTAGCTTTCAAATCTGCAAATTGATGTTTTCAAGTGGATTTTAAAAAAGTAAAAAGGGGGCCTGCCCCTTAGCTCAGTTCTTTAAGTGGCTGCTTCAACAAAGCAGTCAGGCT
>NDGN011438611.1:0-15256 GCA_002564285.1 Tympanoctomys barrerae
CAGTGGTCTAAAGCACCTACTTAGAACAAGCTAAGCTAAGCAAAGCACAGGGACCGCGGTTCACTCCCCAGTACCACATGCCAGCCAGCCCCGCCTCATGGTGGGCTGAACTGGCCACACACACACAAAATTAATTAATTAATTAATTAAAAGAAAAAAAAAGAAACCAGAAGGAGCCGTGGGAGTGCTGGACCACACAGGGTACAGCCGGTCAGCCAATCCGCAACCCTAAGGTCCACCCATGGGTGTGGCAGATGACAGGCATAAGAGAGGCCAGCAGGGGACAGTGTGCAGGTGAGACTTCAGCAGATGCCACTGTCACCAAATTCAAGAGGAAACACAGGCAGCAGACACGGAGATTGCCTGAAAAGCCACCTCAGGCATGCCCAGGCTCCCGGCCTGGATGGCCTTTGGTCCTGCTTGCTGGTGGACAAGGTCAGTGCGCATGGACATCCCGCCTAAGCACTGTGCTTCTGCCCCGTCACAGCTCTGTGCTTCTGGGCCAGGACACGTGCATCTGCGGTGGCACCTTCACATGGGGATGGGAGGTTTGCCCAACCTTTTATTAGCATCTTCATTAAAAATTAATACATATAAAACTAGAACAAAAGAGGGATGCTCTCCAGAGAGGACCGTGCAGACAACGGCGCCCTGTCCCTCACCCCCTCAGCCTGTGTAGGCAGCGCCTGGTGCTTTTACAAGCACTTGCTCCACGCATGGGCACTGCCATCTGCACCGCCATCGTGTCCCCAGGGAGACTGGGAGGCAGGACTGCATGGGTGCGTGGGAGGAGGAAACTCTGCTGGCCCCAAGAGGCCACTGGGAATAGCGCCCGGGCAGGAGGGGACCACTGGCCACACGGCTGCCACTGACCACAGTGACTTCACCCAGGGACACGAGGCTGGGCAGCATTTTTAGCCTAAGGGTGCACCCAGTGTCAAGGCGTATGTGCCCCATCTCTGGGGTGCCTCCCAGGCACCGGGGGCAGTGGGAGTGAGGGGCAAGCCGCCCAGAAAGCAGGCAGGTGGCCCTGCTGGGTGGGGAGGTGGAGGCTAGGCCACACTGGGGGCTGCATGGTGTCTTCCTGAGGCTGCACACTGGGGTGAGAACCCCACTCCAACCCAGAGAGCCCCGAACCCCACGCCCACCCCACTCCACCCCCACCAAGTCCAAGAGCAGAGAAAGCTGCTATTCAGAGCCAGTTCTACCACAGCCTAACAAAGGCTGCCTTCAAACCCAGTGCCTGGCAGCCAGCACGTGCCAGTCACCAAGCAGCCACCCGCACACCCACCCTGGCATCCCCTGCCTGAGGCCAGGCCTCCCTCAGGCACGGGTGCAAGCAGCTTGGCTGTCCCCGGGCCACTTGCTGCTCCTGCCACCTCAAGGCTAAGCCCTGGGTCCCCAGGAGGCTTGTGGGAACCACGGCTCTCCACCCCACTCCTCAGTGGCTAGTCCCAAGAATGCGGAAAACTGTCCTCCCCCAGCGACACTGCTCTAAAGAAGAAAAACCTCCAGGCCATTTCCACGTCCTCTGCCCGACAGGCGGCGGCAGGCTCGCATCCTGCCCGGCTGGCTGCCCGGCGCTGCTGTTCGCAGGAATTCAGCACCGACGCATTTGCACCATAGGATGAGACCAACATAACTAAGGGGAATAGGAGGCATCACCAACAAGCCGAGCAGGGTCTGCTACAGGCGCTCAAGCCGGACGCCGGCTGCCGCCTGGGACCCCGGCCAAGGTGCTGACGCAGAGCTGCCTGCACCAGCTGCACCCCACAGTCCACAGCCAGGCCCTAAGCCCACCCCGACGGCCTGCTCTCTACAGAGCCCCCGCTGCTTACACACAGACCGCAGGCAGGGCCACATGCCGCACACCTGTAATCCCAGCAACGGAAGAGGCTGCTGAGGAGGAGGAGCGCAAGCGTGAGGCCAGTCTGGGCAGCTTCTTGAGCCTCTGCCTTGAAGGAGGGAGTGCAGGGCGGGAGATGGAGGTCAGGGCAGAGTGCCCCACATTCCACCTCCAGAACCGCAAACACTAGAATGTAAAATGCAAAGGTCAGGTGCAGCTCCCAGCCGCCTGGCTCAGTCTCCAGCAACACACACATGCACACCACACACAAACATGCACGTGCCAGAGGGGACGAGGCGTGCTCCAGAGCTCTGCCGCACACATACATGCCGAGGCACATACATGCCGAGGCGGTGCGTCTGGCTGTCGGACTGGGAGCCCGAGGATGCTCAGGCGCCTGCCCCGCCTGCAGGCCCTGCGCCCTGCCTGGCCTCCCCAGCGGGACTGTTCTCCCAAGGGCCGGACGCAGCTCCGTCTCCTGCAGCTTCTCCCAAAGCCAGCACGGAGAAGGGGACACCAAGTCCCTGACATGCGGAAGACACGGACGGCAGAGCGCAAGATGTACGAGCAGAGCCCTTGCACAGGACTGCGGGAGTCGGGCCGGAGGGTTCCCTGAGCATGGGAGCAACCCTCGCCTGCGCTGCACTGCCCCAGGGGGTATGAGGCTGGAGTAAACTCTTCTAAATGGTCAGTCAGAAAAAATTTTCTAACTGACCCCATTAGAAGAAAAGCTGGATTCCCCAGAGAGTCCTTCACGGAGGTTATTTTAAAACCATTATCTAGAAGGAGACCAAAGTGTTTGCTGCTGGAAAATACTGGGCAAGATTCAGAAATACAAGAAGGAGTAAGGTATTGGGTCCAATTAATGAGACTTCTTTGGATTTTGTGACATCAGTGGTAGGTGTTATTTTTAATGTGTGATTTTCACTTCGGTTCGTATCATAAATACACATAAAGATTTATGCCTAAAGAAAAAAGGTAATAAGAGTAAAAAGTAAAGCGCAGGAAAAAAATACATACCACGCTGCCTATTATGCAACAAAAGCACAAGTAACATGCGTTCACTTACATACATGCACCCTCCTATTCTAACAAGAAGAAAGCCAGGAAGAAGGAACCAGAAAATTAAGCAAATCTGATGAACACGCAGTCAAATGTATGCGGACAGGAATTTTTCTTTTCCCACCATGTTCCTGTTTCACATACCCCACAGTAAGCTGGGAGGTGAGGTGTGGTAGCCCTGGCCCCTTAATTCCAGAACGGTGAAGGCTGAGGCAGGACGGCTGAACTCAAGGCCGGCGTGGGATACACAGTGAGACCTCTTCTCAAGAGAGGAACAACGCGGCAACGTCGCCAGCGTGACATCGCACAACCCAGCCGACCTGCGCAGAGGTGGCACGCAGGCCTGGGCCTTCCTGGGCACTGCTGCACCCCACGAGCCGGCGTGGTAGCACGCGCCCGAGGGACAGGCAGCTGCCAGCACACGCAGCCCGTGTGGCTGCCCCAGGCCCCAGCCAGACACACACTAGGATGATCTCGGAACACCTCTCCCTTTCCCAGCCCCATGCCAAGGGAGACAGGCCTCTTGGAGAAACAGCCAACTCCACCCTGGGACAGGGCGAGCGCAAGGTGACCATCATTGTGGAAAAGAGACGCAGGGCCGGGGAGATAGCTCAGTGGCTTAAGTGCGTGCCTGGCACTTGTAAGGGCCTGAGTTCAATCTCTGGTACCAAAAAATAGAAAACAGAGACCCGCGCAGGCACCCGGGGGAAAGTGAGAGACCCAGGCCCCATATCAGGTGCCCACCAGCCACCCTGGGAGCCATCCCCAACGGGCAGCGCCTTGGAGCGGAAGATGACGGCCACGCACCCCAATGACCTTGGGTTCTATGCACCCGATTTATATTGGCCCTAAATTGCTTGAACAGTGGTGCTGGATGGCTCTTCCTTCTAGGGTGGAGATTCTGAAAAAGACAGGAGGCGGATATGGGCAAAGGAGAGGGTGTGGGCCCCATGGCAGACCCTTGGCTGTGGCCGGAGTGGCTGGATTGAGAGTTGGATACCTGTTGCCGGCCCACAGCTGCCAGGCCGAAGCCCACGTTCCACTCCCAGGCCTGGGACCGCATACGGCGGAACACCAGCGTGCGCCTGCCCAGGGCTGCGAGGGTTCAGGCCGAGCAGGGCCCCGTGGCTCGCAAGCACTGATGCAGGGCCAGCAACAACAGCTACAGTCCTGCCTGCCCTTCAGTGAACCCACAAAAGTCCTGAAAATGCTACCGATAAATATTCGCTACAACAAACATCTCCCAAGGAAGCACAACGCAAGCGCACAAAATCCCGGCAGATTCCTGAGTGATGGGCAGCGAACGCTTAGGGGCACACCTGCACACACCCTTCCCGCCTCCCGCGGCCCCGGGCTGGTGCTCACTGCTCCAGGAGGCTGTTCCAGGCTCCCGCCACACTGTTCCCAACAGAGATCCGCCAGAGCTGGTCCACTGTGAACTCGACTCCTCGGCAGGCAGCCGGAGGACCCCGCCCTTGAGTGGTCACAGGGGAGTCGGAGAGGGCCGGCAGCTCACTGGACCGGTCGTGCAGGGTCTGGCCTGTGACCCTGGCCACGTGGTGTCAGCCTGGGGCCACAGAGTACCAACTCTGGGCCGCAGGGGGAGCACGTGAGGGGGAGGGTGCAGCTCGCTGCCAGAGATGACAGGGACTCAGGGTGGCTTGGTGCCCCCACCCAGAGCCTCGATTACGGGCAGCCGAGTTAGAGGAACTGACCAGCAGTCAGAGGGACCAGCCCCTAAGGAAGTCCGCACAAAAGTAAAGACATCAAATTGTGTCTGGAGGCAGTTCAGGAAGCAGGCCTCAGGCTGGAGGGGAAGGCACGCCAGCCAGGCCTGCAGAGAGCCAGCGACCTGGGATTAGGCGGTAACTAGCACCTCCTGGCCTGCGGGGCCCGCGCAGACCCAGGCACACGGCCGCGGCCAGCACGTCCGCTGCACTGCGCCCTTCGCAACGCCTTGCTCTTTCCACGATCCTTGCTTTGGGCTAGCTGATTGGGGTCCTTGCTCCTGTAGGCTGACAGCAGCCTGGCCCACTGTACACAAGCTGTCACTCTGCTGTACAAGTATTCCTGAAAAGACCTCGGGGGCCGCGCACACGGACCCCTCCCACTCTTCCTGCTGCTTCCGGTGAACTGCTCTAACGCCCTCCTTTGGTCTGCGGCTGCTCACCTCGGCATGGAGAGCCCTCACACTCCGCAGGACCGGCAGCTAGCAAGTCAGGACTTGCATTTTTCTAGTACTCCTGCTACCAAAGCCAGGGCGGGCCCACAGGGGGCCCGGCAGGTGGCGAAAATTCATCAACATATGGTTGGGTTTCTAATGGTTAGTTGAATAAATCTCTCCCATTAGGGCCAGGGGATAGCTCGTGGCACTCCCACTTGCAATTCCTCATACTGTAAATACTGGAACCTAAAAGCTCTCTGAGGGTCTCAGCCACTTGCACGTGTGTAAACTGAGGTGACTCGGGCTGCTGCTGCCCGAGTGCTGGGTGAGACTCAGGACGTGGGGGCGGGGGGGGGGCGCCTGGACTCCGCACAGGCCGGATACAGCTGCCTCGTGCCAGCCCCACTGTCCCCCTGGGACCAGGAGTCACTGCCCTGTGGACTACCTCAAGTTGAAAACACCTCAGTTAGCCCATTAGAAGCAGGGGGGCTCTCTGCTCCCACAGTCCAACGCAGGGGCACCCCGAGACCTCTGCAGCCCGGTGGCCTTGCGCTCAGCTTCCCGCTGGGCCCAGCTGGGAATGAGGAGCCAGACATCACAAGGCAGACACTGGCACCCCACCTGCTGCCCAACCGCCACGGTGCAGGTGCAGGGTCACAGGGGCAGAGGTCACCTCCTGGGCTGTGGTGGCCACTGTGAGTGTGGCCACTCATGCAGTGAGCCACGGGGAGCCTGGGCACCACCTGGCACCTCCCCCACGGAGAGGGCTCCCAGGAGACGGGCTCAGCTCCATGCCGACTGAGTGCCCCCTACCTGGGGAGGCCCAAAGTCATGGGTGTGAGGATCGGCCTGCTCTGTCTTCCCCAGAGCCCCATGCTGAACATCTACCAGCTAGGCATGCTTAATGAAGTAATCTTATATTCACAGAATGATTAATTATAGTCTCCATTCAAATCCAATTTTCCTTGTTGCCTCTCTGTTTAAGGCAGACAAACAGCTGCTCAAACGACACACTACACCGAGTCTGACCTGAAGGGCCGCATGCGTGAAGATACCCACAGGGTGCCAAGCGGGCCCCGGGGGCCAGCGCCTGTCTGTCCTCACAGACACAGTGCCCAGGACGGACAGACAGACCGGGTGGCAAAGCCCCACAACTGCAAAGGTCTCTCCTTCCCGAGGACAGCATGCCGCCTGCCCCTGTGGACGGCCTGTGGGGCAGCACCCTTCCTTCCTGAGAGGACAGCCAGGGCCTCGGGGGCCAGGTCAGCAGGGTGCAGAACAGTCCAGAGCCAGCACACCCACAGGGAAATCCACAGTCCTGCCTAGTCACCCACACACCTGGCCAACACCCCAACACTGTCCGGAGCAGCAGAGGAGCCCGAGAAGATAGGGGGTGGATGTCACCTGCCCCTGGGCAGAGAGGACAGGAGGCACGGGGACTGCAGGACAGGGCAGACTTCGGCTAGTCTGCCAACACTGGTCCCTCAGCCACGGCACAGAGCCAGCAGTGGAGTGCTGACCAAGGCAACTACAACAGGGCAACACTTGAGGTGTGCTCAGCCTCCTGTAAACCACACATTTCTGTGGTCTGTTTCCAAACCACACAGCCTCTGCCCCAGCAAAGCCCTCTGCTCAGGGTCCTGCTGTAGGGAGCACCTCGCTGTACAGCCAAGGCACCTGCACACTGCCGGGCTGGGCCACAGACCAGGGCCACTACAAGGCCATAATCCGGCACCCTAAGCCTGTCCTCTGTCCCCATGACAACCAGGCTGGGGAGCAGTGGGGTGTAGCTGGGGCGGGGCACAGGCTCACCTCACAGCCCTGGGGTCTATCCTCAGTACCTCAGACGACACTAATGCTCCTGATGATTCCAGATAGCCACTGACAGCCACCAGCTGCCCTTCTCCATCCCCTCCACCACAGCCTCAGTGGTGGCCTCTCCAGAACCCAGGATAGCTAAGACGATGCCACCCAGATGCCCTGGGCAGACAGCCTCATAGACACAGGACTGCCTCCCTGCGATCCCACCGAGCCACCGTCCAGGAAAGAGAAGCTCTGACAACCCACAACAGCAAGGGCAAGTTGAGGCAGGGACAGGGGCTAGGAACTGAGGGGCAGATGACCCAGACGTCCAGTGGGAACAGCAGCGTGGGACCGCATCCATGGGCGAGCAGAGGGTGCTGGCAGGTGGGGCTGGTGCGGAGGTGCCACGACCCTGGGAGACAGAGCAGCCGTGACAGAAGAGGGTGGCTGTTCTGAGCGGTTACAGTGGGACATGTAGGGCAAGTGTCAGCCCCTCGAGGTCAGTGCTGTGGACCTACAGACAGTCCCAAAGTGGAGAGGTTGGCAGCAGACTGTGCAGAGACCAAGCGCGCGCCAGGCTGGAGCCAGGCACTGGCACTGGGAATGAGTGGCAGCCCCAGCAGCTGCGGCCTTCTTACGGTCAGTTGGGCGCCTGGGACCCGGAGCGGAGCCACCGAGGCAGGCCCCAGGAGGGGGCCAGTCAGGCCTCACTGCCTGCCACTGCCCTGTGGTGGCTCGCCAGTGGGTCCCTGTCCTGGGAGGCACTGGCCAGGGAGATGTCGCCGGCCCACCGCCTTATAGGAGTTCACACTCGGCCACTGTGTCCAGGCAGGTGGCCTCCAGCTGGGAGACGGGACTTCCCAGAGCCTCGCAGACACGGCGTCAGCATAAGCATCGACTCCAGGAAAACCAAAGGTCGTAGTGAAAGCGCAGGAGCGGCTCGCAGGAATGCGTAGGCTCCCTGACAACGCCAAACAGGGACGGGGAGGAAGGAAGCAGAGCTGCCTGCTGGATCCCAGACAGGCACGAGGCGCTAGCCGGACGGAGGAGCCCGGATGGCGGCACAGGCGAGGCGCACAGAGTCCACCACCACTGCCTCCCCATGCCACTGTAGCACTGGGCCATGCCAGGGAGGTGCTGTGCTCACGCTGGGCCCCACTGCAGTCGTGCACCAAGCCTGGTACTGATATCCCCATTTTATGAGGCCTGAGACACGGGCCGGAGAGCGTAGTGACCACGATCACAAGGGGACAGAGCTGGGGTCTGATGCAGGAAACGAACGTAGGCCGCACAGGGCCTCAGCAGCAATGTGGACCGGGGCCCGTAGCCACCGCATTCAGCTGTGTGGTTTGAGACAATTTTTTGCCTCTGCCTCCCGTGGCATGTTCTCCACCACCAGAGAAGTAAGGCTGCTGCCACACAGGACGTGGGGTGAAGGAGCCCGCACGCATCTCACAGCCACAAGCACGCGGGACGCCTGCTCAGCCACCACAGGCATCCTGGTGGGAGATGACAACGGTAGCCAGCCTCAGCACGAAGCTCAGAGAACAGAGACCTCTTGGAAAATGAAAAGGACAACAACAACCCAGAGAAACAGAAATTGGAAAATCAGAGGAGCAGTTTAGGAAGTCCAAGCAATGGCCAGAAGAAACCTGCAATAAGATGGCAGAAGAGGGGCTGATGGTCAGAGAAAGCTGGCCGCCTCGCTCCCCGCCTGAATGTGGCGCACTTCCGTCTGCAGAGCTCCAGCCGGTGATGCAGGAGGACGCATCAGCTGGAAACACAAGAGCATGGAAGACCAAGAGGGTCAACACCTCATGGGGGAGAAGTGCCCCCCAAATCAGCCCAGCTCCAAACCCACTTGAAGCCTTGAAGCCAGAGAGGAGGAGCAGCACTGGGGGACGTGAGGACCGCGTGGGCAAGCGCACTCCCACAAATGCTGAGCCACCCCGAAATCAGACGGAAGGCATCTGGAGGTCGGCTTCAGAGAGCAGGTGGACACAGAGGCCGTGGCTGTCCCAGGAGTGGCCTTCCAGCCAGGCGCAGGGAATCTTGTGCCACACACAGTGGCCACGATCCGGGGGTGGAGACCACTGTGTCCAGGCAGGTGGCCTCCAGCTGGGAGACGGGACTTCCCAGAGCCTCGCAGACACGGCGTCAGCATAAGCATCGACTCCAAGGAAAACCAAAAGTTGTAGTGAAAGCGCAGGAGCGGCTCGCAGGAATGCGTAGGATCCCTGACAACGCCAAACAGGGACGGGGAGGAAGGAAGCAGAGCTGCCTCCCAGACAGGTGCGAGGCGCTAGCCGGACGGAGGAGCCCGGATGGCGGCACAGGTGAGGGGCACAGAGCCCAGAATCGGGGCTGAGTGGGGGCCGGGCCAGATGCAGCCCGGGGTGCCTGTCTGCTTTTCTCTCCAGTCACTCGGGGGTCCTTACCACCTTCGAACCAAAATGCACCATAACTCAAAATAAATTTTTAAATATAGGACCCAGGAAATAGCTCAGTAGAATAAGCACTTGCCTGGTAGCGCAAGGTCCTGAGTTCAATCCCTGGTACCGCAAAAAAAAAAAAAAAAAAAAAAATCTAAAAAACAATATATACATTGCACAGTGCAAACTTTATGAAAGAGCAGTCGGCAGAAACTGCACCATGGCTCCCGGGGAGGAGACAGGCTCCACTTCCAGGGCTCAGCTCTTCTCCCATGACCCCACTGCTGAGCAGAGCAGACAGAGGGGCTGCCCTGGCCTGGCACAGGGTGGCAGAGCGGGACCAGCTGCCTGCACAGCCCAGGTCACACCTCACCACTCACCCACATAGGGCACCTCCATCATTTGGAAATCAGATCTTTCCGTATCCCCACAGGAAAGACAGGAAAGCAAACTTTGGAAAGACCTGAAGCCCTCAACGCAGCACGAAACAGTGTGGGTCAGGCCCTCGTGCCCCATAGGCGCTGCACCTGACCGGCCTGAGAGGCCTGGGCTGAGCCGCTGTGGGACGGTGGCCAGCTCCGTGGCTCCTGAGGAGGGCTGGACTCCAGCTGGTTCTACCCGGAGTCCTCCAAGAGAGGACAGGAGAAGCAGCCAGTCATAAATGAGGTGCCCTACTCCTCGTATTTAGGGTAGTTCTAAAAATGAACCGTGTGCCTCGGCGCGCTGGGGGCTCTGTGGGCGTCTTCCAGACAACGGGGCTGCTGTCATCGCCAAAACCGGCCTGAGTGTGGGGCAGGGGCTGCTCTGGGCTGCAGCCCTATCTCAAGGCAACAAATAGAACACCTGCTCTGTGCCGGGTGCCTGGGCACCTGGGGTGCGGAATGACACTGGCAGGAGCAGTGGCCCCAAGTGCTACCCCGCTGCAAGAGGGGAGGGTGCCATAGGAGCAAAGGCCCTGTGGCTGTGGTGGCAGAGAGATGAGGGAAAAGGTGGAGTGAGATGAGGCCAGACCCACCAGGTCCCCTACGCGGCAGGCAAGAGCTTGGAATGGGGATGTTCCTGACGTTCCAGATGCCGCTGAGACTTTCTAAAGAGGGTTTTCCCTAAAAGCATGTGCGTCACCTGGGTCCCAGTCCTACAGGGCAGCCCTTTGTACCCTCTCCACAGACCAAGGTCAGCACAGGGGCCCACGGCCACCTATCCTGGGATCCTACAGATTCCCCAGTGGCCCTCTGCCATGACCAGGACCTCAGCAGGGACATCAGAGAGAGACCAGGTGACGGGGACTTCCGGGAATGCACGCAGGAAGTCTCCACTGTGACCACAGATAACACTGCCACTGCCCGCGCGACACAGCATGAAGCCCAGGCCAGGGTGGCCCCACTGCAGCGCCAGAGTGGACGCCTCTGGGGTTGAGCCTGTGCCGCGGATGGCGACAGGCACCTGGGGTACACACCGTGCACGTACTCCTTACATAATGGTGGAGGCTCCAACTTCAGGAAGACAGCGGGAGGCGGAGCCTGCTGCAGCCAGGACAGGAACATGGTGGCTCCATGCAGATTTGGCTAAGACAAACACAGGCGGGCGACCGCAGCCACACCGGGGGCAGCATCAGCACAGGGGGAAGCTCCGCAGGGCGGGACACACAGATGAGGGGCCGGAAGCCACCACCAGGCTGCTCAGCTCTGGGGAGGCTGGAGGCGCCCGTCTGTGCGTGCTGCCAGCGCATGGTCACAGGAAGGGAGAGAGGCCACGGCACCAGGCACCTGAGCAGCTATGACACAGCTCGTTTCTCCCTGGCAGGCGGGCGCGGACACCCTGCTGGACCTCTCTCCTCCCACCCATCCCTACGCCAGAATCTCCATAATCCAAAGATCAAAAGGACTTGGCTCACCCTGTGACCTGCCCCAGCTGACGCTGACTGCAGCAGCCTGTGCTGAGGAAGACGCGGGGAGACGCGGCCTCTGCCCCCTCCCTGGCACCCGGCACCCAGCACCTCGCCCTGCCTGGAGGAAGTGCCATCCAGCGCCCGTTCCCTGCACCCATCACTCCCTGGCCTGAGCTCCGCTGGCAACAGAGAGCTGCCTCTTGTGTTGTTGTGTTTTTTACAAAAACACCTTGCAAAATGGACGTCAGAAAAGCACCCCCGTTCCCAGGTCCACACCAAAGGCCATCTGGTCTACCTCCACCGTCGCAGAACACAAGGCCAGACCGAGAGCCACACTCCTCTCTGGCTGTCAGGACCCTGTGGAGCGGGCTGAGCACGTTATCATGTCGGTGCCAGCCCGACACCAACAAGACACTGGCGTCAACACAAAGCAGGAGCTGGGGCAGGCTGGAGCGCAGGCTCGCCCTGAGCAGCCAGCTGCCCCGCGGAGCTCACACGGAGACAGGTGCTGGCTGCCCGCACTGGCCCTGCAAACCGGCGCTCGGCTCTCACCATTGTGGTGCTATCGATCCCCTGCCCGCAGCAGCGCAGGATGAAAAGCAAGCGGCGGACATGCCGGTCCTCTGTGGCCACGACAGACTCTCAGACTCAGGACCGCCCGCCACCATCCAGGACAACATCCCCCAGGGCCAGAGATCCCCAGGGCCGGGTGGCCAGGAAACGGGCTTCCTGCGCCGCACCAGCCTCTGCGGCGGCTGCGTGACCAAGGCCTCGCACATACCGTCCGCGTGCATCTCCCCTTTCACGCCCGCCTCAGCTGCATCGCTTGCTCACACGGCCAGCAGGCTCTGGGATCCTCCGGCGTATTTTCTGAAAATCTGACACCCCAGGTAAACAACAGCCCCTCACGGCCAGGCGCTGCCGGTCGGTGCGGGAATAGCTGTGCAGCACGCAAGCTGTGGCAGAGCCAGACCGCAGGACCGGGCGCTGACTCCCAGCTCCTCCGCTGCAAGCGCCCGGCCTGCGACCAACAACGCCGCCGCCGCCGCCGCCGCCGCCGCCGGCGGCCAGGAAAATCCACGGAGGGACGCGCGTTACTCACCAGCTTTCTTCCCGGCTGCCTCAGCACGGAACGCTCTATGCGCTGCCGGCGGTGGGCGTGCAGCGAGGCATCTTCTGTCCCTAACAGCGGAGCTGCTGTGCGCCCTCTGGCCTCCGACCCACCGACAATAGGCAGGGTGGGCCGCGGGAGGCGCAGCTCTAAGGGAAGGCGGGCCGCCCCTCTCCGCGCCTCTCACCTCCCTGCCTCCTCATGTCTCCAAGCCCGGGTGGTACCCGGCTCCCCTGGGAAGCTGCAGCCGGCAGCTGAGGCACAAACTAAAACACGGCATGGATACCGGGGAGCTGACGTCACACCCAAACACGCATCTCCGCGCTGAGCAGCTCGGAGGGGGGGCCGGGGGCGGAGGGGGCGGAGGGCCGCGGCGCCGCGAGGGGGCCTCTGGAAACATCCGGGAGAGACCCGCTGACACGGTCCTCAGGGTCAGCCCCAACTGGCATCTGGGGTGCAGCTGCCACAGGCCTGGGAGTGGCCTCCGGCCTCATGCAGATGCCCACACAAGTGCCCGAGGGCCCTGCCTCCAACCGCAGGGTCAGTGGCCTTCAAGGCCGATGCTGCCGCCCCCACCTGACTTAACAGTGCGCAGGGGTGGACGCCAGCAAAGGTAGGGGCAGGGAGAGCTCCTACCACACCCCAGCCTTAGGTGCCCTGCACCCCTTGTTGGACCCCAGGCCATAGGGGTTCTGCCTGGCTGGGCCAGAACTGACCTCCACTCTGGTCCCCCAACACACCCAGCTACTCAGAATGTCTTCAGTTCTTGTAAATAGGGCAGCACCTCCTTTCCCAGAGCAGTTCAATGCTCATGGTGCCCTACAGGGCCCAGGGCCGCAAGGGGAACAGGGGAAGTAGGGGAGACTCCTGCTGCCCACCCCTTGGCAAAGGAATATAGTGATAAACATGGCATGGGGCGGCAGGGCACAAACTGCTGCCATTACAAGCAGGTGCCAGGGCACCTTTGATGCACTGGCATTGGGGGGCTGGTGCCCTCCCTGGTGGCCAGTCCTAGAGATAGTGCAGGACTTCTGAACACAGACCAGCGTGGAGGGGGGTGTTCACCTCCCATGGAGCCCGCCTCCTCTCTGGGCCCAAGGGCCAGCCTCTGTATGGCGGCCTCGCATACCTGACTCAGGCATGACACTGGCACGCACGACCAGTTACTAGCACCCTAGTGCACACTCTGGGTCAGGGCCCCGCACGCCATCACTGCCTGGGGCCAGCGTCCCCTTTCCTCGTACACCGGCCTTCTGGGGAATGTGGCACTGCACGCAGGGTCCTCGGGCCCCTTCTTCCAGCAGAAGGTCCCGAATGCCTCTACAGGAAGGGTGCTGGAGAGCCACAGACCCTGGGGCTCTAAGCCAGCCAGACAGGGTGGATCTTAAATGTTCAGCTGGCTGATTAATATTAAAAGAATAACATTTTGAGATGCAGAAAAAAAATAGGAAACGCCGATGTCAGTGTCCGAAGGCAACATTTCGTGGGGCTGCAGCCATTCACGGAGCTGTCATGAGGACACCATGGTGCAGTTCTGAGGGAGACCTCCTGCCCATTGTACCCAGTGCCCTGCCCTCCAGCAGGGGCCTGCAGCTCCGCCCACAACTGTGAGGGTCCACATCCCCACACGGCCAGGGCCAGGCCAGGTCCTAGCAGGAAATGTGCATTCATCCCGGGCCAATGGGAAAGCTCATGTACGTGATCAGCTTACGCACAATCACCGCCCTCCAGCCAAGTGCTCTCCCCCATCAGTCCAAAAGACTGCAGAACTCTAGAAATCTCAGGCTGAACTGGCAGACTGCTAATTCTGTGGGAAGCTTATTTTAGGTGAAAAAGAAGCTTTTCCAGTTTCTTGCAAATAATTTGAGACAAAGCTGAATGAAACTATTTTTAATGAAACAACAGGCATACCTATAAATATCAAGGAACCCACAAGCTGGGCTGGTGAGAAGGGCCCCTGATAAGCACCCACCTGCCTGGGCTCTCGGCAGAGCCTAGCAGAAGCCCATGCCATGGCCTCCCCACCATGACGCTGTCCTCGCTGGCCAAGGACAGGAGGGCCACGTGCCCTGCACGGGACGCAGTCCCATATAGTCACCAGCTGAGTCACCAGCAGAGGCGCGTGGGCCTCGCTGAGCCCAGGGTGTGCTCCAGAGTCCTTCCAAATGCCATTACTCCTTACCTGCCCCTCTTTTACAGGGTGAAGCTGAGGCCCTGGTGCCTCCCACACCTGTTCAGAGTCACACACTGTCTTGCTGGCAGGATGGTGGCGCCGCATGTGTGTGCTACTGAAACCTTCACGGTCACCTGCACAGCATCCCAAGGTGCCACACCCACTCAGCAGTTGCCACCATGGAGGCCCCAAACAAATGCCCCCAGGGGACAGTCCCTGTACTGCTCTGCTGCTGGACAGCTTGTGTCCATCATTAAGTACCCGGAGCTGGAAACATGGCGCCAGGCCCTAGCTTGCAGCCTCCCCTCCAATCACCCACAGGGAGAACTCAGAACGGATCCTCCACCTAAACGTGAACTATGAAAATAAGACTTCAGGGTGAGGAGCTGATCGGCAGTGTGGGGAAGCGTTTGCCAACCGCACCCCGCACAGAGAATACATACAGGACTCAAAAGACACGGCCGCCAAAACAAAGATCTGATCAAGATGGGCAACTGCGATGCACAGACACTACTTAAAAGAAACATGATGGGGCCGGGGAGATGGCTCAATGGAATAAGCACTTGCCCAGCAAGTGCAGGGGCCTGAGTTCAATCCCCAGTTCTGCCAAAAAAGAAAAAAAAAAGAAAGAAAGAAAAGTAAAAGAAAAGAAACATGAAAAAGACCAGTAAGTACATGAAAAAATGCTCGGCTTAAAAAAAAAAAAAAAAAAGTGCTGGTGAGATGTCTCAGTGGTCTAAAGCACCTACTTGGAACAAGCTTGGCAAAGCACAGGGA
>NDGN011438639.1:0-10262 GCA_002564285.1 Tympanoctomys barrerae
ATTTGCTGTACAAGATGCAGACATGATATCCTATTTATAAACACTATTAGAACAAATCCCTCTTTTTATTAAGAGATGTAACTATCTATTTTGAATACACAGATAGAAAATGGACATTCATTTGTATGCCTTTTTTTGTTTAGTTCCATCATTTGATTGTAGGTGTGTTAACTCTGCAAAATATTCTAAAAGAGTTGAAACTGTCCTACTAATCAGTTTTGAATCTGTCTCATTGCTATTTGTTTCTCAATAAAATTAATTTAAAAAAGGAAATTTAGTTTCTGTCTTTGGATAGAATTGGGCAATGTGTTTCCAGGCTGGAGGAAAATTTCTCATTTTCATCATCCAGTTTCCACAAACCATCAACATCTGCCATCCCATCTTACCAACACAACTGGATTCTGCTTTTCTCTGAATCAGCTTGGGAGGATTGCAGTCCATATTCTCAGAGGAATTATGCTCACCCATCAATAGTGCTTGCCTTGTGACCCCAATACTCACGCCATGTCCCACAGAGGGGTTCATTGCGGAATTTCATTCTGCCTGTATCCTGTTAGCAACAGATAGGAGAGATCCTCCTCACTAGGGAGTGAACTTCCCATGTGGCTTATCTAGCAAATTAATTCAAAGAGGCGTCACAGTGTCTCTCTCCTTTTTCCAAATAAGCGCGGAGGATGCATTGGGTGATCTGGTTCTTGATCTCAGGAGCCATCCCAACATCTATGCCTGGAAATTGTTGAAACTCCTCTGAGCTTTGCTTGATTTTGTTCATGAAATGAATATAGATAAAACAATCTCAGCCTTTTCCAGTGTCAATGTAGTTTGAATATTATGTCCATCAACTCCTACTTTGTCTCTTTTTTGAAGACCAATATACTCATCTGATTCCCATGTTCTGTTGTCCTCACTTTGCTCGGGATATTAGCATCCCTTGGGCTTCTGCCTTTCTATTCTAAGCATCCTTTAAAGCTATTGTCAAGCCACAACTTTTGAATGTTGAGTCTTTTTGTGTGTATGAGTAAATGTTTGCATAGGGGGAATGTTTGTGAGGTCATGTCAGACACATAAATATGAATGAAGTTCACTTGTTTCTACTTATTTTATGGAACTTACAGTATGGACTAGCTAAGTGGTCATAGCTGGCATGTTTGAGATGCTAGAATATTTTTCATGTGAGTAAACTGAAGTTCATTGAAGCAAAAATCAGTATCTAAAAGCTATGGATTTATCAGGTAGCAAAATATGTAGCCTATCACACTACAACTACTTTTTTTTTATAACTTCCAAGTAACACATCCAGTACATCATGAGGAAGATGTGACAAAAATGCCCACACGTCTTATTCTTATGGTGTGACCAACGTTGGTTCCTAAGTTGTTTCTAAGTCTGACAAAGCTCCATCATTGCTGGTAACATAGTTTTCCAGGGATCTATCTCAAGTGGGTAGGAAATGACATTTGAGATGAGACTTTTAGGATTTTCTGATGCTTTTTTTCCAGAATATCCAGAAGTACTGACTAACTCATGGGAATCCACATAATTCACTTCCTTTCTGGGGAACTATTTTTATCACAGAATACAATTCTCTTTAGCTCCTCCATGGACAGGAGCACACACTTCCTTTAATAGACTTCATTTTATCTAACGTTGTAGACAAAGTTGTGAGTGCACACAAAGCAGTGTGCAGGAGGGCACAGCAAGCGGGGAGATCCAGTGGAGGAGTGAAGGAACTTGGCCGTGCTGCTTTCTTAGTGTCAGCAAGCAGTTCCTGAAGGAAGGCAGGTCTTCAACTTTTGAGTGGGAGAATCATTATATCTTTTTCCAGTTCTCTGAGCATTATAAATGTGTAGAAGGCTGTATTTTCAGGATTTAAGAGAAAAGAAAGAAATCTTTGTCTTCAACCAGTTAGATGTCAAATAACAAATGAAAACTGATGTTTGTCATTAAATAACTTCAGAAAAGTTTACAGTACTTAGGGGAGAGAAACCTTTCTTGCCACCATTTCCTGCTATGAAGGATAATAGAATGTGTTCCCTTTCCTACTATTCGCATGCTCCCCAGTGAAAACTGAGACTCTATATTGCTTTTTTTTAAAAAAATCTTTGTACCCTCAGTATGTAGGTATATTTGACATAGATCATCTCAAATAGTATTTGTTGTTTGAGTAGCCATATATTCTGTAACTTTAGGGACATTGATTGTAGGCAACAGGATGTAAGATGTAAGGTAAGACAAGAACTTTTCTGGCAGTTGAAATGGTTTATGAGAAAAAATTATACAAACTTAAATCATGGCACAAAAACCTTACTAGAAATATGAGTACTCTAAAGTAAAAGTAAAGATGCAAGGGGATCCTCATACAGTGAAATGATGGACTGTGGAAGTAGATGTCATTTACTGAATTAGTAGGGTGGAGACCGGGTATTGTAATAGTTACTGTGTGTTAAGCCCTTACGCTTTGCTAGCATTGTTCTAAGGTATACTGCATAGGTTAACTCTATACCTTATATAGTAAGTCATTTTATAATCCTTGCTATATAGATGATGAGCTTGGAGTATGAAAGACTAGAAAGCCAGGATATATTCCCACAGGTATTCAAATCCAGTTTGCCTGCCTCAAGACCGTGCCATTGACCACCATGGTGTCCTGCCTCTGTACAACACCAACTCTTTCCTTCAGTATTTTGCCTAGAGCCATCCCTAAAAAGAATTCACCTGATAAATCCAGTACCTATTTCTATCACAATATAA
Source organism: Tympanoctomys barrerae (assembly GCA_002564285.1). Lineage (NCBI taxonomy): Eukaryota > Metazoa > Chordata > Mammalia > Rodentia > Octodontidae > Tympanoctomys > Tympanoctomys barrerae. The sequence goes on from NDGN011438639.1 coordinate 2,752, forward strand.
TGGCATGATGTACTTTGCAATTGTTCTTTTACAGTTGGTCCTAATTATTCTGTTTGTGTTTATTGGGATGCCTAGGGGATTCAGTACAGGTATTCCGATACTAGTACATAATCCTGAAGAAATCAATGGACAGAATGAAAATGAAGTGAGATGCAAGCAGCTTTCTGTATTGAAATTATATTGCTTGCCAGAGATTGTGTGCCATTCTGCTTCTTTGGAAAAACAAACAGCTCTATGTGTTTAGAAAGCAGAAGTCCTGGTTTAGAAAGCTGTTCTAATCAACTAGTAGCTGCAAGCTATATTACTGAACTCTGTGTTAGAAGCGATGGTGGGTGCACTGCTGACACACCATAGTTTTCATCTGATGATCCCAATCTGCTTAGAGTATAATAGTTTCTCTCAACCTTTACCATCTTAAGTGGCACCAAGAGATTGGATCATCACAGGGAGGCCAAATGGAATGCATGCAATGGGTTGTATAATGGGATGGTTGTTTTTGTTATATAATGTAGCAATCATTCCAAATAAAAAATGCTTGGTGTCACTTTAAGGAGCATGTTTATGCTGGAGCACCTATAGGGGCTAAGGTCATTGCAGGATAAGCAGAATAGACAGTTCTGCATAGAATATGTCTAGGGATATTATTTTAGGCCTTTTATCCTTTCTGCAAGGGGATACATACATTTACAAACTTATTATGTCAATACAAATGCACTGAAAACCTGTTATGGCTTTGAGTTTGGACAAGAGATACAGAGTTATGTGTGGTGTAGTGTATAAACATAATAAAGTAGGATGGGAGCTATCCTGAGAAATGCTGTCAATCCTAGGATCCCAGCATGACATTTGGGATTTTATCTTCCATGTGCAGCTACCTCTACCTTTCCCCTTCTGTTTCAATTCAACCTCATTCTGGCTACACTGGAATTCTGAGGTGCCATTGAAGTATCACAGATTTTCACACTGCAATGTTTATTGCAAACATTAGTCCTATTTAAATGACAGCCCCCATTTTCTCTGCCTGGTAAACTCATCTGTTCTTGAAGATTTATTTCAAAGGAGGCAGTTTCTTTTCAACACTCCTTCATTTTTCCACCTTTTCCTCTTTCCTCCATCCTTCTATCATTCTGCCTTCCTTTTATTTCTCCATGATGTGTCTTATTATATTGTCAGAGTATATCATAACAACATATTATATACACATGTACAGTTTGTACTTTATATTGTCAACTATTGTAAGTAATTTCTTCTTCTCTGGAATAAGGAATTGCATATTGCTCAATAAATGTTTTCTGATTACCACAGTGGATTAACAGAAAAATAAATACCATTTGCACAGGAGGTATTGTAAAATTTACATATTTTACATAATTTAATTTGCAGAATCCTGTGAGATAAACATTACCATTATCATTTCACAAATGAGAAAAATTAAAAGTTTGATGGGTTCAATGAGTTGCTCAAAGCCAAACAGCTTAGAAATGGTGAACATGTTTGGTTTCATTGGTTAAGTTCTATTTTGCACTCTTAAAAAGGAAATGAAAATGGTTGTATAATTGCAAGAAGGATCCCACACACAGACCAACACACACACACACACACACACACACACACAGTGGGCTTTCAGTTAAGGATCAGTACCCTTGATAGGACATGCAAGCAGGTAAAGTGGGTAGACTCTCAGGCCCTCTCAGGTATCTATAGAATTAGAATTTGTTTCTTTTGCCATGAGTATAAAATTACTCTGATAGACACTAAAGATCAAAATTAACAGGATTAACTTTACAGTTTGTCTACATTTAACAATGTTCCTAGCTTTTTAAGAGTTTCCTTGGCCATACGCATCATCTTAGATACACAAAAAACTTGTAAATTATTGTACACAACCATTAATCAGAGGAAGCTCACAGTCAACAGTTTGGGATGGTTCCGGGAAAATAGTAAGACTTTTCTCAATTTTCCAGCATCCTCTTCTTTTCTTATTCTCCATACCCCTTAATTATCTTTTGAACAAAGAGGGCTGGATAATACAAACTCTAACTAACTAACTAACTAACTATAATTTATTAAGAGGAACACTTTCTAAGTGTTCTTATTAGGATTACTTGATTGTGAGGAATGAGGTCCTCCTTAAGCTATCCAGGGAGAAGGCTGTTTAAGAATACCTATAAAATGATTTCAGTAGTAGAATCCCAGAGATAGTTTAGTAGAAGATGTCTTAGTTTCTTTTTTCATTGCTAAGATAAAATATTCAATGCCATAAGTTAAAGGAAGAAAGTTTCATCCGGCTCACAGTCTGTGGAAATTTCAGTCCATAATTGGCTGGGTCCAAGGAAGGGTGTCTTGGAAGAGAGTCATCTCAGGGGCAAGGCAGTGCATAGCAGCAGAAGCAAGTGAGGGAAGGATGAGTCAAGCTTCCTTCTGTCCCTTGTACTGTATGCAGGCTCTCTGCCTGACTGCAGTGTAGCACTCACACTCGTAATCCAAGAATTGGACTTTGGACCAATCACAATCTATAGATTTAACTATTCTTGCAAAGTCTAACACTGCATGAGCTTTGAAAGGACATCAAACCGTAACGAAAGACTAGGAAGAAATTTGGGCCTTATTGAAGTGTCTCTTTACTCACAGTCATATAAATATTTAATAGTAGAAGTTTTGGGGTCTTCTTGTGGTGATTTGAGTTCAGCCAATTCATCCTTTTTGACCTCAGCACCGCAATAACTATTTTTTAAATCCTCTTGCCTTTTCAGTATAAAATATTTTTCTTCTCATTCAAGGAGTAAAAATTGTGAATGGCTCACCAATCTCATGTACTTCAGTGGGCCTAATGAATCGTAGATAGCTAGACAAAACTTCAATTTATGGAGAAGGTTGTTTTTTTTGTTTGTTTTTTGTTTGTTTGTTTGTTTTTTGCTAAATACCTAGCACCAGTCCATTTCCATAGCTTGTGGTATTGAATAATTTTTTTGAAAACAGTCATTCAACCTCTGCAGAGGATTGAGAAGGCCAGCTTTCTTTAAAAAGGTATTCAAGAATGGTTTCATGAAAGTTTTCCAGGGGCTGGTGAGACATCACCATGGCATTAGTGCTCGTCTGGTAAGCACAAGGTCCTGAGATTGATCCCTGGTAAAATAAATAAATAAACAAATAAACAAACAAATAAATAAATTCTTTTCCAGGACAAATGGAATGAAACAAATGAATCTTTCAAAATATAGTGCTGAAGACTTATATATGACTATATACTTAATTGCTAATTAAAAGACATGACTACTTACTAAAATTTCGCATTATTCTACAAGATATGGTATTATGGTTAAAGACAACCCGTTATCCTATGAGCTTATATTAAGTTGACATTTATTGAGTTGCCTCTGTTTTTCAGATGTTCTGTAATTTAGAACTATGATGATCCATAAAACGTACTTGATCTCTTCATAAATGATATAAATTTCAAAGTCAGAGTTGTATAAGAAAATGCTTACAAATGTATATGAACTAAAACATAAATGGATAGCCTATGGGCTTAAGATGTGGCTAAGAGCTATTTTGTTTATTTGTCCACTTTTCCATTTCTTTCAGAATTTCTTTGTGGTGAAGTTTACATTAATTTTCTGCTGAACTAATGGTCTTCACTTATCCAAGGACTATTTCAATAAACATGTAAACTTGTTGGTGGTTGAATTATTATTTTAGGAAAAAAAATAAAGGTCTGAGATGTATGGATGCAATTACAGGGTGGATGATACAAGTCCTATCAAAAATGTTGCATCTGGGGCATTGACTTATTATTGGGAAGAGAGAACACATAACAGGGAGGGGATCATTTAGTTCCTTCTGCTAGATAGAAACATGCATCCTGAACACTGTTTGGAGCATAGTTTTATTTTTAAGCAATATCATGTCATTTGCTTCTAATATATAAAGTGAAAGGAGAATTATATAACTTGTTAAACTGAGAGAGTTAAGATATGGGATCCCTGGAATGAATCATGAAGCCCAGTCATTACTTTGCCCAAAGTACTTGCTCCCAAGGTGGTGGTTCTGTGATGGAAGTTTCCTATTTCAAGTTGAGTGATGTAATTTTGGACTGTTGCACTTACTCAAAATCTATTTTTCAGGATGACTAGAATGCAGAGAAGGTAAAGCAAGAACTTGAGGATTGGAGAACAAGAAGAGGGCAAGGAGAAAAGCTGGGAAACTTAACAGGGGCAAAGTCATACATTTATACACACAGGACGGGTAAGGCAATGATCTTGAGAAACATCAGCAGGTTTTGGAAACTAGCAGTTAAGTGGTAGGATTCTCACCCGGACTCACTATATATGTTGATATCTATGAACCAAGCAACCGCACTGAAGATAGCAATGTGTAAAAGAAGGGTCATGCTTGGAATGCCTGTCATTCTGGTCTTCCAAATACATATTTCTTGTCATGACATACCAATTATTAACATAGTGTCTTTCAAGTAAATATTTGTTTGTTTTTTTTTAAAAAATAACTTAATGAAGTTTGAGCCATAATAACTTTTAATTCGTATCCTTCAGATTTAGCAAATTATTTTGTTGCCATAGTTTTCAGGGAAGGTGCCAAAAACACTCTAAAAAAGATCCAGTAGAATCAGAGAGGGGACAAAACAATCTGAAAAGGTCGAGGAGGAGATTTTCTAGGACTCTGTTAGATGTCCTTTATCTGAGAGGGAAGAAATAACCAGATACTAACTACATAGCAAGGGTTTGTTCTTGTTTTTGTTTCCTATCATCTAGTAGGTAAGGAATAATTACCAGAATAGAATAGCTTCTGTAGTGCTCTAGAAACAACATAAGAAAGGTATTTAATTCACCTCTTAGCTTCTACACATTGCAATTATTTTATTTAATTTTTCTCTTCTTTCTTGTGGGTGGTTCTGGAAGGAAGAATTTTTGTACCTCATGGCACCTCACCAGTGATGAGACGTTCATGGACTCAGATGCTGTTTTACATTGTTCTCCTATTCAAAGAAAACATATACTATATTTTTGCTCCTATATCATCAGTAACTGGTCTTTTATGGCAAACTTACCCAGCATGTTTCCTAATTTTCTGGAATGAATATTAATGGCCATCCATTCTGTCAAATGAAACCAGACTATGAAAGTATTTGGAAATAAGACTTAATAGAATTAGATCTTGTGTAGAAGTTGGAACAAAACTCCCTGACATAAAATAAATATGTTTTTGGCTTGTTTTCATTAGGTAGGTTAGTTTAAATGAGTATTCTTTATGGGATAAAGAATACTCATTTTATGTTACTCTGCATATTACATGCCATTTAGTACGAAAATAATTAACAAACAACAAAATGCCACTGGGTTACCAAGCTATCAATAGATTTTCAAGGTGCCAGATAGGGAGGGAGAACTTTAAATCTATTCATGATCTTTTTCCATTGTTATTCCTAGATATATAGCATTATTTTCTCAGTAAAAGTAGCACCGTTGTAATTCCTCATCTCTCTGGATTGGATTCCTCCTACAAACCTTTTCAAAATAGGAATTAATTTTGAAAGAAGCATTGTGTATGTCCGTTCAACAACAGTAGTCTGGACTCTTATTAGGTTGATTATTGTAAACATGATCTTAGTGTTCTATACTCCTAGGGAAGAAAATCTCAGACATGTTCCTGTATTTCAGAGACTCAGTAAAGTTTTCTCCACCTCCCTACCTTAGTCATGGTATAGACTTTTCAAATACACATGAACAAATCAATCAGCAACAGCTAGAAGAGTCTCCAGATGCTGGCTTGTTGTTTTAATCAAGTCAGCTCAGCCTGCTTTCATCTTATTCCACATCAAAACCTGTTATATGACCAGTGCTTTCTTTGGAGCAGGTATATTTAAATGCCAGTAGGTTGCAAGCCTAAGGCTACAAAAGATAAACTAGAGTCAGTGAGAACATCATGTTGCAGAGGCATCATCATAATTGTATAGACAGCCAAGGATTGCATTTCATTGCTGGGTAGCATCAGATCCATAAGACAAATGCAAACAAGCTGTTGTCACCTACCAGGATTGGAAACTTGAGAGAAAAAACTCCTAAGCTGTTCATTACAAGCTTAAATGAGCCCATTAGACTTACATTAGAGTTAGGAGAAAAGAGAAAATAGTGCTACCGAGTTGTCAGGGATGCAAGATTTACTAATGAAAGACCGCTGCAAATTCTAAAGCTAAACCCATCATATTATCTGTCTTTTTTTTCAATTTGGAAAATTCATAAGACCAACATGAGTGCTGCTTTTATGAATGTGTTAAAAGAAATGATGGAAGAAATAGCCAAACAACATAATTTCCATATTTGTATTTCTTTTTCTAGTGAAGAGTACTGCTGAGACAGAATGGGATTTGGGAGAAACTTGTTTGTTTCTAGTTTATCTGGTGCTGATCAAAAAGAATCTAACAGAAAAGAAACCCATGGTAAAATTTTTAAACCTGATTTTCATCTGAAGTTTATTTTGATTTTATTATGTTTGATGCTAGTGAGAGATAAGACAGACATGAAAGGTTTTGAGTATAGATTTTAGAACTGAGTGATGAGCAAAACTGACAATTCACATTCTTATCAAATTCTTTTGAGACTTACAAAATAGAAGTTTCCTTGAATTTTCTGACATCCTCACATCTCATCCTGCACCAAACTTGGAGGCTCTGACAAACATAAAAGTTGAAAACTACGAGGGAGAAAACATTTTCAGCAGTAGACCTGTAAAGAAAAGAAAGAAAGAAACAACAAAAAACCCAAACCAACAAACCAGCCAACCAAATAACAAAAAAGCCAGTCTCATTTAGGTGAGGCTGAAGGCTCTGTTATTATAAAGTAGTTGGCTCCACAAGAGCATCTGACCTACAATCTAACTATCATAAATAAGGAGCTGAAGCAGAAAATAAGTTATAATGATGACACAGAGTTTTTCTCTGCTTGTTTCAGGTTAAATGCAAACTCAAATCAGGAGAAAGTATTTGTGATGCCTGGGAATTTGTTATACTTTGTGTGTCCTAGTAATCCCATGAAATCTTCTAGATTATTACTATTAGTTTACCAAAAGCATTGTACTGCAAAGTGATACCGAGATAGCCCTATGCAACCTGGTGTGCTTCATGGCCGTTCTACAACCTCTTTCAATAAGATGAAACGTTTTTCATTCAAGGATGTTCTTTCTTCCGTATTGTCATCGTGTGGGGATCATTACACTATCATGACTAGCAGAATTATCTGAACATATAAAAAGTGCATATTTTACTTGTTACATTATGCAAAAGAAACATAGGTAAGCTAGCTAGGGTTTACCAGATTAAATGAACAGCTGATACCTGCAGCTTTTCCTTTTTCCAACTGCACCAGCCACATGGATGTCATATGATTCTGGAATAAAGCTCCCAATCCAATTGAATGTCTTTCTTTGCTTCTTTCTACAGGGTCTACAGGGTCTCACTACACAAATCAGACTCATAGTGATCCTCCTGTTTTCAGCCT
>NDGN011438650.1:0-10244 GCA_002564285.1 Tympanoctomys barrerae
CCCCTTCCCTCTCCTTTTCTCACCCTCCTGCTGCCCTTTGCATTCTCCAAATCTCCCTTTTTTTCTTCCTCCCCATTTCCTCTCCCCTTCCTCTTTTTCTACTTCACTTCTCTCCTCTCCCTTCCTCCTTCTCTTCCTCCCCCTCCCGGGTTTTTATTCTTTCTCCTCTGTCTTCTCTCCTTCCTATATTTTTCCCAGCCCTGCAGCAAGGTTTGCCACTGTTTGTAACAGGAAACCAGGACAACGGTTACAAGGAGCCTGGAGAGTAGACAGGAAATCCGGAAGGGGCTAAAGTTGAGAAGGGTTCTGTGAATCCCAATCAATACCCACACAAATCTCTGGCTTCCTCTCAGGTAGGACACGTGGAGTACAGCAAATAATTGATCTGCACTGTAAACTGCAGGAAGCCGGCACAGGCCCAGCAATGCCGCCCGGCCTGGGGATAAAGCACAGAACCATCAAATGTGGCTCAGCCTTAAAAATGTACAGCTCATCTAGTCTTTCAAAGTTCACCTATGGATGTCAGAAGCTTCCACTAGGAGGGTGAAATGCTGGGAGTTAACCATAAGAATATGGAAGGCTTCCTACCTTGCCACCACCGAGAAGGTGCCTGGATAAAAGGGTTACACCTAGGGAGCACCCGGTTCCTAACTGTTGATTCAGTGGAATCCCAACCTGGTCTTAGCAAGCTCTAGCTTTCAAGTTCCTGCTCAAAGGCCAGAAGACTCGCAGAGCCAGTGAGAAACAGACCGAATGAAACTGGGAGATTTGCTGAGCCCCAATTCAGAGTTTACTATAAAGCCATAGTAATCCACACAGCGTGGCAGCAGGAAAAGAACAACAGGCTGAACAGAAAAGCCGAGAGAAGGGCCCAGGAGTAGGCCCTCGGGAACAGACCAGTTGGCTTGTATGGCTCTCTAATAAAGGGGCATGCGGAGCAAAAAGCCTTAATAAAAGGTGCTGGAAGGATTGAGTGCTGCCTAGGTATGGGCCTTACGCCTTCCATAAATGGTAACGCCCAGTGGATCGTACAGCTAGACGCGCAACACAGGACTTTAAACTCTCCTAAGCAGCAGCACAAGAGAAGCACATTTTCCGTTCCTTCTCCCCCGGGAGGTGGACGAATAGCTCCTGGGTGCAGATGCAAGGTTTCCTTTCCGAGGAATCCGGCAGAGGCTTGCTAGCTATGGTCCAATGACCAAAGCCAGCCAGCCCATTTCACCGCCTGAGAGCTGAAGTCACCTCGTGTTTTCCGCAGCTTTAACCGGTCCCATTTTATCTCTTATATGAGTTCCTACAGAGTAGGCTCAACTTTGCCTCTTGATAGGAAAGCCTGGAATATGTTTGCTGGGCTTCTGAGAAAGTGTGTGCCGGGCCCTGCACAGAGCTTCCCCAAGGATGTTGGGAGCTTGGTGACCGGGAAGTCGGGCGGAAGCAGCTTTGCAAGGAGATGACAAGCCAAGCAACTTGAGGTGTCCTTGTTAGGCAGAAGTTAGGCATTAGGGGGCCTGGAGGAGGGCTCGGGGCCCCGAGAAGCGGAGGTGTGATGCCGCCTGCCTTGCCTTCCACCTCACTTTCTTAAGCATCAGCTATAGACGCATCCGGCCTCACTGTGCGCTTTACCTCGAGCCCAAGGGAGCGTAACCTCCTCCTCACTCCTCTGGGTGAGCCGGTGCGAAGTCCAGACGGTGGGATCAATGCCCTGGAGTGCCCAACGCAAACTCGGCAGCCTCCAAACGCCTTGGGCGGTGCGGCCAGCCTACAGCGCCCTGTGTTTTCTGTTTCTCTTTTCAGACAAAAGATGTTAATGCATGAATTGTTTTTTCTAAATGAAACTAAATCTGAGCACCCGTGTTCAGTTTAGTTGCGGCCGTGGCGCTGCGAGACAGCTAAGTGGGTTCAGGCGCTCCCTTAAAGCGTCCGTCGTCCCTGCTCTGGGGGACAAGGAGGACGCTTCCCTCTGAAATTGGGCCAAACAGCCCATTGTCCTTGTGAAAGAATAAGGAGCTGGGGGGGGGGGAAGGAATAATGTTTCTGAAAGGCCCATTAAGCCACTAAACGGAGCCCAGACTTAATGCGTGGCAGCTGCCCTTGTGGCACCCGCTTGAAGCTGTTTCTTCTTGTCTCTATTGCTCTGAAAATCTGCCACCTTGCGAAGACTGCTGCCTGCAGGTGTGTGGCTGCCCACATCTCTTGTCTGAACTTCTCCCCTAAAGACACAAAGGCCAGAGGAGCGAGTGTCGCAGGGCCCTCCTGCGGTCAGGACTTGGCTCCCCGTTAATTCTTGGGATACCATGATGGCTGATGTAGGGCAGGCAGAAGGCTGCTTCAGCTCCCTAAATCCATGACCCAGTCAGATCAGGAGAAAACGGCAGATTAATCAGAGCGAAGACAAGGAAACCAAGTCTGAGACCTTGCCACAGACCAGGGACGACTCCGGAGACAGCAACGCCGGAGGGCAGAGTGGGCTCCTGCCTGGGATTCTGGTGCAGAAGAGGGAAGGGACGGAGAAAGTGGGAATGCTGGATGAAAAGCACGGTGGGGAGCGAGCCATCCTGAAGTGACGCCTTAGCCTGACGGCCACCAGGCTACTGCAAGTGACCCCAGAGGAGGCTCTGGGAGCCCGGGAGGAGGTAAAGGTCCTCCTCTGCACCATCTTGGCCACCCTTGTGGAAATCTGATAATGCAGCATGGCAACAGCAGAAATGAGGAGACCCACGAGGAGACCCAAGGTTACCAGGGTAGGCGGGGGCGCGGTGGGGATGAGTGTGAGGTTGCCAGGTCCCTCATGGCTCGCATTACTTCTGCTTTACTCTACATTTGGAATAGTAAGCCCACGGTAAGCATCACGGTACTTTCGATCTTATGCAGAGTGCACATAAAGCTACCTTTCGTTTGCGGTCCTCTCCTGACCAGCGCGTGCCTTCCTTCTTGTGAAATGACACCTGGCTCTGCAGCTGCCACTTTCAGGCAGCTCCCCGCTCACATCTTCCCCTCCTTCCCTCCAGGTCAGAGCCCCAAATTCCTGCAGAGAAACTCCGTGGCCTTGGGCGAGAGCTTGGCGGCTTTATCTTATTTAATTCTCACCACCGCAGGAGGCAGACAGAGAGCCCCTATTATCTGCAAGGGAAAGCCAAGATCAGCTTTTAATGATCGGAGCCATCAAAGACTTGGAAAACTGAGAAGTGGGAAAGGGGTCAGATGGCATGAGCAGGCTCCGAGGCATGGGGGAATGGACCGTGCAGGCAGGGAGCTGCGGGCAGCCAGCCCATACCTCACTTGTGCCCGCGAGGAGGTCCCCTGGTAGAGGAGCAGCTCAGAGGACGGTCGCCGCTCAGCCTGGAGCAGAGCAGGGTCTAGATCGGCAGTGGGGGAGGATCAGAGTTTGTAGCTTCTGTGCGAGTGATGAGGACTTAGGGGAGTGGCGCAGGTAAGTGCTGAAATGGAGCCTGATCTCAGCCCTCCCGAGAGGTCGATGAATTTAAAAAATGAAACTCTGGCCATTGTAAGCACCCAGAAGTCAGCTCGCTCACTTTTATCAGGCCGAGGGGAGAGATTCAATCTGGTGATGACTGCGGGATGAGGAGCCTATAAGACCAGACCTTTGAGGCAAATGTGTCTGGGTGAGTGTCCCAGCTCCGTTCGCCTGCGCAGGGGAGGACTCAGGGCCAGCTGAGAACACACCAGGCTGTTTTTGTCCACAAAGAGCCTGAAGTGGGGGACACCTGCTCTGCCTGGGTGAGAACATTCAGCAGACACCGCGGGTGTTTTATGCCTGGCAGAGTCCTGCTCTCTGGCCCACAGAATGGGCCAGGGTGACCCACCTCAGGAAGAACAAACTTTTTTCATCAAAGAGAAAAGCCTGAGGAAGAAACCGGGAAGGAAAGCCAAGACCTGGGCTGGCCTCTGTCCGGGCACGTGGCGGTTTCGGCTCCTTTTCCCTGGTGCCTGCGAGTAATTGCTGTTTCCAAGGAAGCTCTACAGGGACACAGTGCCATGTCACGTGGGAGAGCTTAGCTTTTACCCTTTCCAGACAGTGGCTTTCATTTGGAAAATACTAATGGGAAAAACGGCGCCGAAACAGAGGCAGGAGCAGGACTGGCCGGGCATCTGGGGAGTGTGGATCGAAACTCAGGGAGTTCGGCCCAGAGCTCCATGTGGCCGATCTGTCTGTAATTGCTGCAGAAAGTTCAGGGTGGCATTTTGCTGATGCGCCTAAAACTGCCTAAAATAGTTTTCTTGGGGCTGCTGGATACTGTTTGACAGCAGTTAAGGTATAAGGGGCAATGATCCAGCCGCAGTCTTGTCTGAGTCGTTTTGATAAGTGAGCTGCCTTGCAAGGCTCCTTAATTGCTCCTACATTCTTCAATTGTTCCATTTAGCAGGGTCCTGTAAAAGGTCATTAATCAATCACTAAAAATGGGAAGTTTTACATTTTGCTTGCTTAACAAAACACAGCCTTTGCAAAATATCTCCCACTTAATTTCAGATTAGCTGATACCAGGGAGCCCTCTGCTAGCGGGCAGTCAATCTCTTTAATTGTACTTTGGGAGACGTATCTGTTCAGCTCCGGGTCGATGGGCAGGGACCCAGGGAGGAGAGTGGTCTTAGAGCATTGCAAATCCTCAGCTGAATGTACAGGCTTTGCCTTGGGAGGACGCACGCAGCCCATTTGCAGCTTCGGCCGCAAGTTTGGTGGAAGGAGAAATCTTATGCAAAGAAGGAAAGAACTAGCCAGTCTAGCCAATGTTCATAAATACACACACTGCAGAGAGGGGAGTTTGTAGCTTGAGAGTCTATCATCTTGTGATGGTGTCTGACAACCTCCATGCCGAGACAAGCAAGCCATGTCCTAGCTCAGCAGTCCCAGCGCTTTTGACAGGAGGGCCACTTTTGACAGTTGCGGAAGACAATTGTAGTGGTCCATTCACTGTGTCAACCTGGACCTTGGGGGCCGGTCCCATGGGGTGGGGAGGGCCTGCCTAGCGCCTGCCCTGGGGCAGGAAGGGCCTGCCCAGACTGACTCTGCACAAAAAGGATATTTGGTGTTCCCCTTCTTCGGAGGAAGTTCAGTCTTCGCAGTCCTCTTGGACTTCATCTCCTGGCTTCCAGGGCGGACTCTTCAGCCGGCTGACAGGGACTCACGCAAAAACACTGCAGTGAGCTTCAGACCTTGGACTGAACCCTGCAGCCTTGTGTGCAGACGCCCTCTGCACGCTTCCTTACCAGACTCTGCGGCTGGCCATCATAAGCCAATCTTGTAATTCCTTCTACATTTGTACATCTTGTGTCGTATCTGCTGCTTATATTGCATCTGTTCCTTTAGTAAAACCCTAATACAATAATCTAATAATTAGATTTCAGGGCATTTAGCAGTAGTTTCCAGGGTCTCATGCCCAAACAAATTCTTCAGTGATGTGTTTTGTTTTGTTTTGATGTCTTCATTTGGCCAGAGTTTGCTTGCGGTCTAACCAAAACTGACCGAGACAAAAGTTCAGGGTGAGACAGACACATGGATGGATGTAGCCAATAAAATAATAGAGGGCCATGTGGAGACCGACAGCCCAACCTACAGCCTGCCCCCTAAAGCCCGTCAGCAGGTCTCTGCACAGCCAGACTTTGCTGATGTGGGTCTGTATTTGTGGCCACTTCCCGCACTAGCACTAGCACTAGCACCACTGCGTCAGCTCCACTCAGATCAGGCCTTGGGTGCCCATCAGGAGCTGCAGCCCCGGTCCCTCACAGGCTCACTTCGCCCTAGGGTCTGCGCTCCTGTGGGAACTTAAAGCTGCTGGGCTGATGGGGTAGAACTGAGGGGCAAAGCAAGAGATGGGCACTGGCTGCACACGCAGATGAAGTCGCCTGCCTGCCAGGTGTCCTGCTGTGTGGCCCAGGCCATGGACTCATATGGGTCCGGGCCACGTCGTGCTCTGCAGACTGGGACCTCCTGTCCTGCCTTGTAAGTCTAGCACATGACTCCTCAAGCGCAGCACCAGGAGCTGGAGCGCCATGTGCGGAACCATTCCTTGTGGCTCCGAGCGTCCCAGGTCCACGGCTGTACAGCAGCATCTCTGGTGACTTCCCGCAATGCCCCCACTTGCCTTGGCCCCGGCCATGGAAAAATGCTCTTTTATGGTTGAGAATCACTGGCTGAAGATCACCAGATTAGGCTCTGCCCATTCGATATTGCAAATGATTCAGATAGCAAGATAAAAACATAGAACAGGGCAATGTGACCTGCTGTGTCCCTCCCCTTCACGCCGTAGAGGCCGTTTCTGGGCACCCTCGGCATCCACTCTCTCCGGAGCCATCACGCGCGTCTCAGACACAGGCACCATTACAGCTGTGTACTTGTAAGGGCCTCTGTCATCATTGGCTTTTCATAATTGTTTTTTAATTAGAAAACCATAGCTAGGACAAAGGACTGCAGCTAATGGAGTCGGAGACGCAAGCCAGGAAAGAGTAAAATCCCTTGCTTCTTCCCTTTCCCTCTTTGCAGCCCAGTGTCCGGGGCAGAGCAGCTGAAGGGTCAGTGTTTAGGCTCCGAAACGCAGCAAACAATGCTCCAAGATTTGGCTTCACGCTTGGCACTGGGGTGGGCTTGGGAAGCCTTCCCGGTGCTGGACACTCAGCCCCACTTCTTTGTCGGGAAGGATGCACTCCGCCTCTGGTGTCGTTGTGCAGCCAGAGCAGCAATCCTGTGGAAATTCTCCCATCGACCAGGCAGAGAGGAAATGGGGATGCTCGCCGGTGCCCAGGTAGCACTGCCGCCGAGCTGCTGCAGTGCCGCGCCGTGTCTCACTTCCTGCTTCCTCGACCATGTTCTCGTGCTCCTGCGAGTTTCAGGAGCAAGATCCACGCTCATCTCTCTTGCACGCCCAGGGCCTGGCTCCGGGTCTGGCCCAGCCAGAAGTTCAGTAGAGGCTTGGAAAAGAGGTGGGCAATGAGTGGGGGGAGGGCAGGACTGGAGGGGAAACTGCAGTTCGGGTGGAGACAGCTGTGAGCACCTGGAAGCGTAGGCGGAGGGCTGCACGCCCTGAGCACCCGGGCTCGGCTCGCTCAGCTCGGGTCCCAGCGAGGGGCAGTGCGGGTCCGCCTTCCCTTTCTGAGCCCAGAGGTCAGGACTTTGTCTGCTGTGTGAGCGGGGCCCTTCCGCCCAGGTGGCCTCCAGGTGAGATTGCAGACCATCTCGGAGAGCAGCAGTTCTTGGAAATGCGGAATGTAAAATGGGGGATGTAAAATGGGGAATTTTACAACCATGCTCTAAAAATAAAGATAAGCAGGGGATGGTGGTAGGTTGACACTACAGGGGAACACAGAAAGCGACCTCCAGATTAACCAAAGGGAGAGAAGAGTGAACATTTTCTGTAAATATGTTAGGGAGATCCAGACAGGCTTGCGTGAGCACGTGAGATTTGTTTGTTTTCGTTTCCCTCACAAAGGAAAATTACAGTTATGGGGATTTTGCATGCATTGTTTTGTATCTTGCAAAATTGCAAAGTACACAAGGAGCGCCAGCAAGATGCTTCAGATTCTCTGTTCTTCTGGATCCAACACTAAGCAGAATTTTCAATGTTACAGCTTCAGGCAGGAGGGAGGCGGAGGTAGCAGGGGATGCGTTGCTTCAGCAGAAATGCGGAAACGGAGCCCTTGCATCCCCAGCCCCGGCAGGGAGCGCGCGCCACGCACAGCCCCTCCGCTCCAAGCCCCCTCGGTGTGTCCCTGCTCTGAGGCAAGGGTCGCATCCTGAGGCTTCCAGGAGTTTCAGAGTGATTTCCAGCAGCTTAAATATCACAGCAAGACTGGGCCTCTCTTCTCTCACTGTCTTGGCAGCTCACTATGGAAAAGGAGCACCTGAGGGAGGCCTTGGCTTCTCGCAACTCTTGCAAACCAGCAATTGTTTGGGAAGAAACTCCCTCACCTGACGGTAGACCATGTATAAATGAAGATTCTCAGCCGCACGGAGGAGCGAGATGGTTTCCGTTCAGAAAATCTGGATTGGAATCTTTCATCTGCTCTTGGATGTGTACGTGTGCGTGTGCATGTGTGTGTGTGTGTGTGTGCACTTGTTGGTGAAGAGTGTGCATTAATTATCCTTTCTCACCTCTGCTTTCAGTTGGAGACCCATTACCTTCCAGAAGGTCCCAGATTTAAGTGTAGTTAAGTTGAATCCAACAATCACTTTGACAGCAAGAGGCTCCTTCTAAAACGTCATAATCGATCAAATGTCACATTCCCCAAATAAACCTATGCATTATAAATCACAGAGAAGCAGAATTAAAATAGGAAGAGTTGTTAAAGCCAGCAAGGTCGCTTGGAGGGACACAGCCTCCAACCTATGCCTTGGCACTCAGCACCATTTTTCTGGAATCAATATTAGAAATCTTTTGTGCTGCTTTATGAGGTTGACAGGAGAGTAGTATCCTAGGGTCAAGAGAGAAGCAATGGCTTTCTCATTAATATTTTAATTATTAGGATAGTTACTCTGAGAACGTAAACAATTTTTCTTATGTGAAGCAATGAAGATCTTTTCATCCTAAGTAGAAAAACAATAAGTCTATTTGGGGCCACATATCCAAAGTCATAAGTTGTTACATACTTATTGGACAAAAATTCAAAACAATTAAGTGACTTGCTTAAGGCCAAACATCTCTTTAGTGAGCACCAGCTTAGAATTCAAGGCTCCCGAGACAGTGTTAATTGTTTTCCTCTTGATCAAGAGGAGAATTTGATATTCAGGAGACAAAAGTGTCATGAAAATGCTTCTACTACTTAGTCCCCTGTCTTTATTTCCCTGTTACTGCTTCCCATTGTGGCAATGGCTTTAGATATAAAGAAAAACCTGGCACCTTGGAAAGACACACACACACACACACACACACACACAGATGAATGCACGCACGCGCGCGCACACACACAGGTTCGTGCCTCTGTGCTCCCACTGACTGTGGTACGTCTCCTTATGCCCTGACACGCTTTCCAGGGGTACCATCGCCCAGGCTGAGCTGGACGGGTGGAGGAGGTGGGCATTGTACTGCAGCTGAGAAGCACAGGATCCGATCGCTTGATGATGGGGACCCACTGGGTTTTTCCTGGAGAACTTTGAGGAAAAATGGCTTGAGTGAGGCAGAATTTGATTTTGTTGGCCACACCCTGAGGACCCCAGCTGGCCTGCTCATGGCAGAACGTGCTTGCACACCCCAGGGAGGGCTGTGGACCAGGCGCTTTTCCCTTGTCCGAGCTGTGATGCAGGATGCGATGCAGACACCCTTTCCCCGCAGCCCCGGGTGTGGAATCTTTGCACGGGGAGCACAAGCCGACTCTGGGAGTGGGGATGAATCATTAAACAAGGTCCAGGCAAAGCGAGGCCAGGCAGGTAGGGAGGTAGCCGGGGAGCACGGGGGAGGGGGCTCAGATTTCTGCCCTGACTCCAGCTGTCAGCTGAGGGCAACTCGTGGCCCTGAGTGGGGCCAGATCAGCAGCCAATTTGTGAAACTCATCAATCAATTTCCTCTGAACCTGGTTCTACTATTGTCTTGATCTTATGTTTTGCTCTACAAAGAAAAACCTTAGAATGATCACAAATGTCAGCTTTCCCTCAGCTGAGATGTCTACAAACATCCGCGTGGACCGAGATCAATGCATTTGACCTGACTCGTTTACTCACTTATCTAGGGTGTCTGCACTGAGCACGAGCCCAGCATTGAGCCGTGGCCGGAGGCAGGCTGTCCTCCAGGGTGCGGAACATGTTCCCAGTGATCACCGGATGCCTCGACCTGCAGGGGCCCCAGGAGCGGAGGTCGGGCCCTCGGAGGCCAAGTCACAGTGGCTTTGGAGCTGATGGGCTAATTGGGGATGGCTTCCTTTCTGAGTTTCCAGGCTAAGAAGCTGCTTGTAGGTCAGGAGGGCTGTAGGACACCTTAGCCAGAAGGAAGGAAGGTGCAGGTGCTTTATTAGAGGCCAGGAGCACCCGCATTCGTGCTCTGAGTGCTTTCTGTTTGCAGAGTCACAGATGAGGAGGCCCATGAGGCTGTGTGGGACAAGGCTGGACTCCCCAGGTCTGAGCCAAGCCTCTGATTTGCCCCCACACTGTGACTTTATCAAGCTCATTCATTTAATACATCGATGGAAGTCTAAAGGAGGGGTGCGTTAGCAAGCACCCTGCCCTTAGGAAGACCAGAGAGGGGCCGGGGAGATGGCTCAGTGGAATAAGCGCTTTCCTGGCAAGCTCAAGGGCCTGAGTT
>NDGN011438663.1:0-12174 GCA_002564285.1 Tympanoctomys barrerae
GGCTGGCAGCTGGCTGCAGGTGTGCTTGCCCTCCCTGGCTTGGCTCATTGGTATTATGAAGAAATGGTAATAATTGGTCCGTTCTGTTCTCACTGGAGGTTATTTAAATAAAACGTAAGACTTGAGTGCACTTTGTAAATTATTTGGGCCCTGTAGTTCCATTTATTCATATGCACTCATCCATGAGGTGGAAAAGGGAATTCTCCGCTGGCCTGCTACTAGAGTGACCTCTATCTGGAGGATTCACTATGGTTGCATTCTTTCTTTTTTTTTTTTTGTATTTTCGGGAGARGTCTACAGGGTGTTCAGGGTCTCACTACTAGGTCGGACTTGTAGTGATCCTCCTGTTTACAGCCTCCCAAGAGCTGGGATTACAGGTGCACACCACCATGCCCAGTCTCAACTGCCATGTCAATGCACCCCAGAGGCGGGGCCAGCATGGCAGGCCTGAGGATCAAACCCCAGGCTCCTGTGCCTGCTTGCAGGTGCTTTAATCCACAGAGCTATTTGGCCGGTCCTTAATGGTTGCATTCTTTATCCCAAAAGTGGCCAGAATATGTGGAGTTGCTTCCTTTCCTTCTGGCATCTTACTTAGCTCTGCCTCTCAGGGCTTCTCTAGTGTTGCTGTGCTTCCATCTTCACATTCTCTTGGCTCAGAGATGTTTCCCTCCAACTTTGGGAGGAGTGTTTCGGGGAGATCACAAGCTCCATTCTGGTGACCTCTTGAGCACATTGAGAAGGGAGCTGAGAGAGTATCTGCTCAGCCTTTTTTTTCAGTCACCAGTGTGTAGGTACATTCTGCTTTCATGTGACCAGTCAAAATTTGGAATGACTGGCACAGATAATCCACCTCAATTAAACTGGTCCCGATAACTGCTCTTATAGCTGGAGCTGTTCTTAGTAATTATTGGAGCTGGAGGCAAATGATGTTATCTTGACTCACAATATCTGTTTTCTGCCATTTTTGAGTGTTTTAGGACCCTAGCCATCAAATTAATTGTACAAGCCCATTTTATTAAAATGGTTAAATCCAGGTCAGGCCATGGTAATGGATTGGTGTTCCCTAGGCAAAGTCCCTAATTGGCTGGGCATTGCTTTCAGAGGTAGCCAAACCAGGCAGGGAGGTTGGGAGTGGGAAACTCCTGCTGCTGTTGTGCGAGGTTTATCTTTGAAGGTGGCTTCTCCCCAGTGAGAAATGTCTTGTTCTGAAGCAGTTTGGATGCAGATGCTGAAGGAAAGCAGGTGGGGCTGTGGCTTGGGTTGCCTTCCTGCAGCACTCTTCACAGGCCTGAGGCAGGTCTTTCCAATTCTCTACTTTGTGGGATTATCAACCTTCTTCCTACCTCAGTGCACTTTAGTTGCAGAAAGCCTGTGGTTACAAAATGACAAACCCGGCCACATGACATTTACTTTCCTGGGGTAGATATACCAGTTTCACCATCTTTTATTGGATACAGAGCCATAAAATCTCTGATGCCCAGGAATCCTTTTTAAATACATACACAGTCAGGTACATTCGTCAAAGGGCATCTATGGGTAATGTAGAGCAAAGTGCTGGGATGGCAATGCCTGGGTGGGGCAGAGAAGTGGGGCCAGGGAAGGCCCCCTGGGGGCTGGAGGTACAGGCACCACTTTAGAAATAAAAGTAAAATCAAAAGCTGCTCTCCACCCTCTGCCTGATGTGCTTGGGGTGGGGGAAGTGCCCACTCATCTCATGGTCAGGCCCGTGCAGCCTGGCTGTGGGGAAGGTGGGGCCTAAGGGTCGGTTGTAGAGGTCCCCACCAGCGGTGCCGTCAAGAGCCAAGCCTACTGACTAGCCATGAGGCGGGCCTGATCACCTCAGACCTCTGCTCTGGATGCACGATCCCTGCTGGGGTGGCAGAGGTTTGACGGGGCACCTGCCTGATTGTCAGGGCAGTCTTGGGACTGGCCAAGGTCCCAAGGAGTTGGGAGAAGGCCCTAGTGTTCTGATTTTCACCCAATCCTAAACCTTGTCCTCAGGCAAGGGCTGCAGATGAGCACACTTGTCTAGGAATAAATACATACACACAATACACAGCATTATATACAGAAATGCAGGCCTGGAACAAGGCTGAATAAGAAAGCATGGCCACCAGGGGCAAAGAGAATAGTGCCGGGCCCCTTGGAGAGGGAAGTTAATGCTCATCAGGGACTGGCAGGTGGGGACAGATCCCATCAGTGGAAATTCACTCTTCTGGGCTCTTGGGCCATACCCCACTCACCATCTCTACAGTTTGCCAGGAACTGGGTCTTTGGCACCAACAGTCATTTGGGGTAGGTCTTCATTGTAGCGCCTTGAAGGGATTGGGGTCTAGGGAGCTCCCCTCCTACATCTCAAAACACTTGAGGCCAGGGCCAGGGAAGCAGGCAGAACCCAAAGGAAAAGGGCCACAGCGAACCCCTGGAGTAGCGAGCTTTGACAGGAGGCCTCTTTTCTCCCCTTCAGAAGCAATTCCTGAGGGATGGATTTAACCTCTGCTCAGAGGGTTAGGGAAAGCAAGTGGCTGTGTTTTCTCAGTAGTCTGTCTTGGCCAGTGAAAGCGGGGATTTAGGCAATCTTTTCTTGCAGGGATTCGTGTGTGTGCATCTCTGCTTCCTGCCAGTGCTGTGGGGAAACGGGTGGAATGAGGCATGAAGGACTCAAGCCAAACTAGGAACCAGGGTTGGGCTGTAGGGCAGGTGTCCACTACTCATGGGAGCACTCCACAGACCTGGGGTCCCTGGACAGGGCCTCCCTTGATGGCGCCGTCAGATTTTTTTTTTTTTTTTTCCCATCTCATTAGATATAAGATGTGAAGGACTCCCCTTTGAGTGGGTAAAGGTAGGATGAGGCGCTTCTAAGTAAGCCAGGCTCTCTGTCCCAGCTCCCTGTCCTCAGCTGGAGCTCTGTGGTTGCCAAGGAAGTGAGTAAATGGAGCACCCAGCAGGCAGAAGTTCCCCCTCAGCAGCAGGGCTCATCCCCCTAAGGAGAGAGCAAATAGCATCAGGTGGTGCCATGAAGCTGCTGGTTCCTGTGCATGCACAAAGGCCAGTGTACACAAGATTGCCGGCCTGGGGTGGGTGGTCTAAAGAAGCTGTGACCTGCCACTTGTGTAGGAGCACATACTCCCATGGCCTTCGTTCAGAGCCATAAAGGGGTGGAGAACTTGGAGACCTGTGGGAGGTGCACTTGTACTTGACAGGAAAGGGTTCTGCCCCCCCATCCCTAATGCTTTGAAGGAATGTGAAGAGGCTAATACCAGTCCTTTTAGCACCACATCTCCCCACTTACTCAGTACCTGTGACTGCTGTCCTCTTTCCCCAGTGCTGACACCAGTGAGGACCATTCCAGTGGCACTCTAGTGAGGACCACCCAGGAGGAAACTGCCCAGAGCTTTGTATTCAGGCAGCCACAGTCCTTTCATGGGTAGGCTTAAGCCAAACAGGGCATCCCTTTGTGCTTTGTCCAGGAAACAAGGAGGTGCTGCCCTCCCTGGGGACAGGGGCTGCTGGAGTACAGTTGGCAAGGAAGGACACACAGCCAGGTCCTGTGGCTCCACCTTCCTTTCAGGCCCCTGGAGGAGATGAAAGTTGTGCTGTTCTTTTCTGTGACTACTGGGGAGTGGGGAGGTGGGAAGTGATAGAGGCAGTCGTAGGGGTGCGGCAGGGGTGCCACACAGCCTAGGCTTCATGTAAGACCATAGGGAGTTGGCAACATGACACCCTTGGCATTCAGGTCTTCAGAGGGCAGGGATAGAACAAGCTATAGGAGGAAATGTCAGACCAATGATGAAAAGCACTAGGGGAGCTGGGTGCACTGCTGGGACCCAGACGGGGCAGCACTGGAGAACTTGTTACAAGGTAAGCAGGGCTGGGTGATGGCCAGCCTAGGTTGTGGCAGAGATGGGTCC
Organism: Tympanoctomys barrerae; assembly: GCA_002564285.1. Classification (NCBI taxonomy): domain Eukaryota; kingdom Metazoa; phylum Chordata; class Mammalia; order Rodentia; family Octodontidae; genus Tympanoctomys; species Tympanoctomys barrerae. The sequence continues at coordinate 3,912 of NDGN011438663.1, forward strand.
CTGGAGAAGACTGGGAAAGGAGAGAATCCCAACTCTTGCCAGGACAGCAGCCTATGGCTGGGCAGGGACCTGATCTTGTAGAGCAAGGGAAACAAGCCCTAAGGTGGATTTAGGTTAGGTGTTCGAAGTAACTATCCAAGTGAAGATTGGCAGGACCTTGGCCTCGAAGCTACTGGGGGAGTTCTGAGAACTGGGGATCTCAGTCTGTGGAGCCTTGGTGCCAGAGCCTTGTCTTCTGGACACTGTGCAAAGGGGCCAGTGAAAACCACCACTGGCATTCTGTGGCTTCTGAGCCCCAAGATAAAGACCCCACTGCAGCCTCAGCCCTTAGCTGGGGAACCAGAGGAAGTGGGAACGTCAGCTGAGGATGCTTTTCCTTGGCCACGGCCACATCCTCAGCAAGCTAAGTAGATAAGCAAAGCAAGCACCCTCTAGGCCTCAATTGAGTGGGCAGTGCAGCACCCCCTTCCAGACAGCCTTGGGGACTAAAGGCCATGCTTCCTGCCCAAGCACCTGGATTAGAAGGAAATTTGTCATTACAGACAGGGCCTCCCAGGGCTGGGACCTGACCCTCTCTTAGCTACCTTGGGAATGGATGGTAGGTATAGAAAACATGCACCTCTTGGCTCTGAATTCAGCTCCGTAGTGGTTGGGAGGAAGTCTTGTCTAAGCAGTAAGTTTTCTCCCCTGGCAATTCCCTTCACCCTTGGAGAGGACTGATCTCATCCTGGGGTGAAATGCTGGGTGGCTTTTTCCTCCTCCCAAGCCCACCCCACTGTGGATGCACCGCAGGCCTTCTGCTGACCACAGTGCCCTAGGCCTTCTTGGTAACCCTGGAGAATGTGGATCCAGAGCTGTCTGAAGTGGGTGTCCCATGGCGGGCTGGACAGGTAAGTGGAAGAGAGTCCTCCTTGCCAAGTCTGAGCTGCCTCGTGGGGCCCCTCTGACCTGGGGCCTGACAGAAGCCCCTAACTACAGGGCAGGGCCTCAGGAGGAAGAGGCTTTGCCCAAGCAGCTGAGGAGCCTTGGGATGGTTATTGCAGATCCTCCAGGCAATGACACCAGGTGTTGGTGCTGACAGTTCCCTGTATGGTTGTACCAGCTGGGGATAGGGTAGGGGTTGGAGGGCACCTTATGTCCAAACTCCTGCCCCTGGGAGGCAATGTTTTCAACCAGGCCTGTAGCTCCACTCTTCTAAGACAGGATATTCAACCCTTTGCTGGAAGCCGGAGTAACACTAGGCCTTTGAAGGTCTAGTCCAAACCAGGGTTCCTCTGGAGTCCAAAGAGTGCCTTGGCATGGGGCTGACAGGGGCCCTGCAGCCCCTAACCCGGGTTAGCAGCCACCTTCCACCTTGATGTGCAGGATCTTAGAGAAGCCAGGCCTCCGCCGCAGGGCCTGCAGACCAGACTCAGGGTTAGTTGTCTCCAGAGATGGGCAGATGGAGTCCCACCATGCTCATGCAGGCCACCAGCCCCAGCCTATGGATTTCACTTGGGGTCTTGGATAGCCTTAAAGCTAATCTCTCACCTGGAGTTTTGTCACCATATCCTCAAATAGCTTCTGAGCCTCAGGACTGCTGGGCTCCTTGAAGTAATCAGCAATCCCAATCTGGACCACAATGGACTTGAGGTTCCGGCAAATGCCTGGAAAAAAGTGGGTCAAGGAGGCTGATGTTTGGTCTGGGCAGTGGAGCTGCCTCATGTCACTAGTGAAGGAGTTCAGACCCCCGACTGAGGAGCAGTTGTGTGCTACACACTGGGAACATAAAAGGACAACCTGTTCTGGCCAGGGCATACAGCAAGATGAGGGAGAAGGTGGATGATGCACTTGGGGAGAATAAATAGGTAACCATCCACTGCTTAGAGGACAGCTATAGCACTCGGCAAACTGCCATGGGAGCAGAGGCAGAAGGGACTGGATGTGGCTATGAAGTCAGGGTAGGGCAAGGTGGAGCAGCAGGGGCCGAGGGACCTGGAGCATGAGTTGGGAGAATATGTAGTGCCTTCACCACAGGACACACTGAAGGGGCATGGAAGAAAGGGTCCTGAAGCTAACATTTGGGTACGAGGCCTCCCAGGGACCACATGGTCATGAGTGATGGTTTCATTTGGGCAGGAGTGGCCTAAGTTGGATACCCATGTCCTCACCTTGAAAGCGGAGGAGTGACTGAAAATGGTTGGTAGGAGGGAGATGGGGAGACAAAAAAGGTATAATTTGGGGTCCAGGAGAAAAATCCTTGACCCACTAACTATCCTGGGCTTACACATATTATGCCTTTACTATCACCATTCCCTCTTTTAGGACCATGATGGGAAACTTACAGCATGTATACCACAGCAAGCATGCAGAGCCTGCCTGTGATGACATCATGAGTTACAGGAGTTGTTTTTCTAAACTAACTCCATACTATTCAGGTTTAATTGTACATTTGGGTTGCAGTTTGGACACTTGGTCCCTAAAACGTTCACCATCACTGTCCTAGAAGATGGCAGTATAAGATTTTGAATGGTAATTTCTCTGAAAGCCACATAGCTAATGAGGAGTAGAGGCAGATCTGGAACCTAAGGCAGTCCTATTCTAAAACCTATACTCCTAACCCATCTGTCCTGGTTAGAAGTTCACAGAAGGCCAATGGAAGTACATGGCACAGCGGGTGTCTGGGGAACTGGACCAGATGCTAGAGGATCTGAAATCACACTGGCCTGAGAAGGCAGGCACTGGTAGCTAAGCCAGGACAGAACCCAGGTCAGTGTACCCCCAGCGCTGGTACCTGCTGGTCAGGAGGGATAGAGAATTGGTTCTGCTAACTTGCTGCAGGGGCATAGTGATGGGTGGCAGCCATACCCTGCCCTGCATTCCCCTAGTACTCACTGTTGAAATGCAGCAGGGCCTTAGGGGTGACAGGGGTGGCCGTGAGCACCAGCATCTCCAGTCCCTTAAGACCTTCTCGGCAGACCTCAGCAGCCACCTCCTGGGTGATCTCTGACACATGGTCCAGCTCCAAGACCTGTAGCCGCATGCAGTTTCTTGCTAGAAAGAAGAACAGAGGCCTTGCTGACAAACTGCAGGTCCTGCCTAGTACCCTTGGTTCCCCTGCCACCACCCTGCCTGCAGCCTCAAGCCCATGTGGAATTTCACGGGGCAGACTTGAACTCTTGCCTGCCTCTCATCACTACCCACCCCAGTCCCAGGAGAAACTCACCAAGTGATGCCAGGCCCTGGACCCCACAGCCGGCGCCCCCAACCCCTAGGGCCCGGAGGTGTGGCCAACAACGACCAATCATCTGCAGGCATCGGTTACTGAACCGAGTAGGCTGCTGGCTAGAGAATGGAGAGGACACATCAGTGAGGTCACTGGATGCCTAGCGCTCCAAATATGCTCCTCCCTGGGGACCCCTCCTTGCCCCTGGCAAGTATCCCACCAACAACTCAGCTGGGTAAGTCAAGAAACTGGAGTTATCTGACTTCCCCTCTCAACGACTACATCCTGCAGCTTCTGGCTCCTGAGTAACTAGAACCACAGTTCAGGCCCCCACTGGCATTTTTCTAGGTTACTACCATTCTCCCTGCCAGTTCATGTTCTGCACGGCTGACGGTGCCCACTCATTCTGAGAGCCACTCGGCCTCAATCAGCAGATGGTTATCAAGTGTCTACTATGACAGAACAACTGAGCCAGGCCCTGGTGCAGTGCTAACAATATAGACAGGGTCCCAGTTCTCGGTATAGACAATTTATTGCACAGAACATTAGCAGTCTGATCGCTTCCCCTTTTTAAAAAGCCAACTCCCCCTCACAGCTTTCCAGTACTTTCTAGGTAAAATGCAAAAAACTAGACCCCTGAGCAAGAGCTCTTCCTGGCCTTTCCCAGACTGCCTTTTTGGACTTGGTTTGGTCTGCCCACCCCACTCCACACCACACTTGCCCTTTTCTGAACACTGTCCCTCACCCACATGCAGGTGGCAGACAACTGTTTGGCACATGCCATATATCTGGTACCAGGGATATAGAAATGGACATTCTGTGACAGATGGAGTGGACAGACCCTGCTGATGACAGAGCAGACCTGAGCTCAGCAAATCTGCTGAGAACAGTGTGGTTCTACTGTAGGAGACTGAAACAGAAATGACTGCAGTAGCTGGGTGTGGTGGCACACACCTGTAATCCCAGCACTTGGGAGGCCAGGGCAGGAGGATTGCTACCAGTTCGAGGTCAGTCTGGACTACATAGTGAGACCCTTTTAAAGAAGGCTGAAAAAATAGCAGGGCTAGGTATAGTGGGAGTTAAGGCAGGAGCGGTAGGACAGATTCCCCAAGGTGTTAGTGAAGGCACATTGGGTGACTTGGGAGATGCTGATACATGGAGATAAGGCTTGAAGGGCAAGGTGCAGGGCACAGAAAAGTGTGAATATTTGAGCAGCTCAAAACGGAGGGTAACTTCACATCCTGGATTCTCCAGAAAGTGGCTATTAAGCAATGACCCTGAACTGTCTGTCTGTGTCAAATAAACCTGTTGTTTTTAGCTAGTATTTCCTGAACACTTACTGTAGGCCCTGCAGGCTCTGGGGATATGGTCTCATTGGAGTCGGCAACACCCTTTACAAAGTTGGGGACTTAATACAACTTCACATTTTGCAAGGTAAGAAACAGACACGGTTGGGTTGTCCAGAGTGGCATTACCTGTAAGCTAGGGCTGAACTCCAGGTCTGATTTCAAAGCTCTGCTCCCAGGGCTCAGTGCACAGATTATTCACGTGAGCAAATCTGTCTCCCCAGCAGCTTGCAGAACAGACTCATATCTGCTCAGTCTTCAGTCCCAGACCAGGCCCAACCAGGTCCCCTCCCCACCCGCCCGTGTGGGCTCACCAAGGGTGAAGTGGTGCCACCTGGAGGGAGACAATCTCTCTGCAGCCTGCGCCCAGGGCCCAAATGACCTCATGGCCCACAGGGTCTGTGGCACTCCTGTTGAAAAGAAAAAACTGGAGGGGCCCACTGTGGTGGCTCCTGCCAAGGGTTCCTTCCCTTGGGCCACAGAGCTCTTAGATCCCTCTACCTGAGAACCCGGGGGACAGTCATGCAGTGTCTAGGGATCCTTGAGGTCCAAGGCCAAGAGGACATGGGCTTGCTTCTGGTGGGGCGGACCCACCTGTAGGTAACGGCCTGCAAGGCACGGCAGTAGCAGCTGGCCAGCCAGAGTGAGCGGTCAGTGAGGATGTTGGGACAGTGGGAGATGCGCAGGATCAGCAGGTTCCCCCCCGCTGCCTTTAGCAAGGACTCCAGTCCTGCTTCAAGGCAGCCCCTGGGGACAACCAAGAGGTCAAGGAGCTGCCCATGGTCACCTCCTCCCCTGGGAAGCAGACCCACTTGGTTGCAGGCCTCACCGGGTGCTGCGTGCATACTCCTCCTTGCTCTCCTTCTTTCCTCGCTGTCGGGGCTTGAGGTTCTGCAGTGTCAGTGAGTGAGCCTGCGTGCACCACTGAGCCAGCATTGCCAGGAACTGTGGGGAGAGAGGGTTCTTGGAGAAAAAGGGCCTGAACTTGCTTGGCTTGAAATGGAACCCCAAATAGAAGACTCCATAAGAGCTTTTGCTGGGGGCCGGACTAGAGGTTGGGTGCTATAAGGGTTGCGAGGTCCAGGTTCTGCCAGGGGAAAAGGTGGCTTCCCAGCAGGGCAGGGGCAGGCACCTTGGAACAGACTCGGGCATTCTCAAGCAGCACCCTCGTCCAGACAGCAGGGTGTCGGGCCACGAAGCGCCAGTCCCGGCAGACCTCAGCAGCATGCAGCAGTGTGCGTGTGTCCAGGTAGGTGAAGATGCAGAACAGGGCAGCTCGCATCTTGAGGATCTCAGGGCTGATGACTTCATTGGAGCGTGAAGGACTACCCCTCTCAGCTCGCCTGCCTCGCCCACTGCCTCCCTCAGGGCGGGCTGCAGAAAAGAGATTAAAGGGGACAGTGGAGACAAAGGCCAGTGTGAGGGTGTCAACCAGGAACCTGGGCAGGATAGGAGCTGCAGGAAGAACAGCTCCAGAGACCCACACTGGGGACCAGTGCACTGGGAGAGAGGACAAAGGGCCTCTGCTTTCCCTTCCTGTGTGGTATCCTGCCCGTAACTACAAATTAAGAACAGGTACCCCTTCCTCTGTAAACCTTTTTAAGTGTCACACCTGACCCTAACCCTGAACCTCCTAATCCACTCACAGATGTGCACGGCCTGGGTGTGCCAGGGGCTGCTGAGTCTGTAGTCGACACCCAGAGACTCCTCTACATGCTCCAGAGCCCCCCACGCACACCCTTTAAAGGTGGACCTGTATACCCTATGCCATGGCAGTGCTATCACAAAGTCTCTGTACTTTGTAAGAAAAAAGATGCAAAAAAAAAAAAAAAAGATGCAAAAGCCCTGCAGATTCACTGCCTCTGCCTGAGGAGGCCCAGATTTGGGGAAGGCAGCCTCTTTATCCCTTCCCAGACTTACCTGACAGCCTGCAGCTGCTTAGTGGCCCAGCTACAGCAGGTCCAGAGCGAGGGACATCTGAGGGGCCCTCGGCCTCTGACTCAGTGGTTCGAGAGCCCACATCTGAGACATCACCCTCTTCACCCTCAGTACTGTGTCGGCGGGGTCTGCGCTGCCAGTTCTGGATGGCCTGGCGCCGCAGGCCTGAGCTGCGAGGGGCCTGGGACCGCTCAGAGGCACCATTGGTAGCCTGGGCCCGTGAGCCCAAACCACCAGGGCCACTGTCCTCAGGGGTCCCTTCCTCTTGCCGGGGCAGCTCCAGACTGTCACTGTCATAGCAGCCTGAGCTCTGGGATGCAGCAGGCACACGGCTGGAAGCCCTGGGGCAGGGTGGACCGAATGGTGAGGGATGGGGGCACCAGGCTGCCCAAGCCCTCCACCCTGCCTCTATCATTAGCCAAGGGCTACCCACCCACCCTATTTCCCACGAGCTCCCTGTGAGTGTGGGATGACAGACAGGTGACCCATGGAGGATGGTCACAGGAGGACAGAGGCCCTCATGGGCCAGTGCATCTTTCCAGGGCAAGGGTGGGCTGTGTGGGGCGGACCAGACCCAAGGCTTACCCTGTGCTGGGAGAGGAGCTGTGCCGTGACACTGCATATGTGCTAGGCATGGCTGGGCCCGCATGATGTTCTCGCTGCGGACCCCAGAGCAGGTGGGAAAGGAAGGGTAGGCAGAGGAGGCAAGATGGTGGCCAGGCAGTGTCAGGAGACAGACAGCGTAAGATGGAGAGAAGAGAGGAAGGAGAGAGAAGAAGAAAAAAAGTTGGGAAAGATGGACAAATAGACAGATAGCCAAACAGGCAGGTCCACCAGGCCCCTCCCCATACCTGCCCAGCACCCAGACTCTGAAGTGTGGGTGATGGGCTCTCATTGCAGGGGTGGGAAGAGATGGATCCCTGACGGCAGGGCTGCTGGACCACACCTTCCTATGGCTTCACAGACTGGCACTCCTGCTCAATCAGAGAGGCGCCCTGTTCCTGGACCCCTACTTTAGGCCTAGGTCTGCTCTTAAAGGAACAGCCAAAGGGGAAGCACTCCAGAGGGTGTGAGACTACAGGTGAGCGCAGGCTGTGGGGGTAGGTGAGAGGCTGGTGGGGCAAGGGGCACTTACCATTCTGCCTGGGCCCCGGGGCCCAGGCCCCGGGCCACTGCCCCCACCTCCACGCCCCAGGCTGGCACTGGGTGTGCTGCCACAGCTGCTGCTGATGACCTGCAGCTGCCGCTCAGCTCGGTCAGCACGTTCCAGGAGCTCCTCGATGAACTGCTGCAGTCGCAGCTTGGCGCTTGCCTCCCTTGCCGCCGTCTCCTTCAGGAACTGGTCGATCTGCACCACCTCCCTGGGCCCAGAGCAGTCTCTTACCCCAGGATCTCATTCAGGCTGTCCCCCACCTTCTGGAGGACAGTCCGGCTAGTGGGAAGACACAGGGCCCAGCCATACAGAACAGGCTTAGCACACAACCTCACACAATCACACACACACACACACACACACACACACAGAAGTGCAAGCACACATAGAGTCACACTCATACTAGGCACGACACTCTCGCTCTACGCAGAAATACTTGGAGGCATACACAATCCTACACAAACACCTCCAGGCACACACAGGGCCCATACCTCTACTCATACCTGGACATGCTGGCTCACACAGGACTGTAGATATACCCAGTCACCCCCACATACCACCATGTGGAGCCCTACATGGAGCCACCAGTGCAGTCCCACACATTTTTTTTTTTTTTTTTTT
>NDGN011438681.1:491-11100 GCA_002564285.1 Tympanoctomys barrerae
CATTTAACTTTCTGTATATTCATAAATCTTAATGGCTATATTAGTAAGGATATAGGTCATGGAGAATGAGAGTTTGAATTGAGGAGTAAATGGAACTTAAGTTTAGTGAAAAGTCACAGAATAAAAAGAAAAAGAAAAAATATAAAGAGTAAGAAATGGAGAATAAACCAATGGAAAACAGAAAAATATAATGAGTACAAATAAGAGGTGAGAAAAAAAGAAAAAGAAAGACATAAAGAGCTGCCTCTTATACTCTGAATAACCACTATGAAAACAACAATATGCAAAGTATTAATTATTGAAACCATCCTACTAATCAGTTTTCAAACTGTCTTATTGCTATTTGTTTCTCAATAAAATTAATTTAAAAATTTTAATACACATGAATGAAAACAAAAGAGAGAGACAGACAGAGAGATAAACAGAATATAAAGAATTTCTAATTGTATAAGATAATATTAATTTTTAAAAACAGTCAAAAATTCAATTGGGATAAAACCACAGACAGCACCAAGAAGACATCTAACCAAGCCAAAAAAAGAAAAAAATAAAAAACAAATATCAAAAACAAACAAGAACAGGAAAAAGAGTAAGAACAAGAAAAAGAACAACAAACTCCAAACTCTATAGAGAAAAAATTGAGGTTCAAACAAGAAAGAATAAAAAATTCCTATGTATTTTCAAATTAGTGGTTTACACCCAAGCCAGCTTGGGAATTCAGCAAGCCACACAGCTCTCTTCCCTTCATTACAGCCTACAGGTTTGGGAGATGACTACTTGGGTCAAGAATCTCTATCTGTAAACCCCAGTCTAGGGAGAGCACTGCCCAATCCCAGGCTCAGTCCCACTCATGTTGGCACACATGAAGAGAATCAAACCTTTGTATCCCATGTCTTACAAGAAGCAGTGTGGGTGCAAAAGCAGACTTCTGAACACTATGAAGTCATCTTTATATCTGAGAACCAGACCCACCTCTCAAAGTCAAACCCACCTAATCCCCCTACCCACCACAGAATGTGGGACCTAGTCTTTCCTGGCCTGAGCATGAGCTACTCAGGGTCTCTGGTGCATTTATGTCCAGCTCTTACACTTTCTTGGCCTGTGTCCATGGCTGCCTCTCACTAAGTCACTGTTTTAGTATAGCATTTCTGTCCTGCAGTGAATACTTTATGATACACACTCAAAAAGCAACTCTTTTCAAAAACAACAGAATAAACTTGATTTGGTATTATTGGAGGCATTGCATGGTGTTTCTTCTCCACTGCTATTCCACTGTGAAAAAGCCTCTATCAGGACAAAAGCTCACACTGTTTTTGTTGTTTTTTTATACTAGCTGTGGACTTTTCTTGGGGCAGCTCTTATTAACCTATCCATAGTTTGTTTTTTGTTTTTGTTTTGTTTTTTTTTTTTTCTTGAAGGAGCTGATTTTCCCATGCAGGAACACCTACTTTAACAGGCATTGGCTTTTTGCTTAATCTTCTCTCTTTTCTGATAGCCATGTTTGTGGCCTGTGTTGAAAGGAATTAAGTTGCAGAATGTGCTGGGACTTATAAATTGGAGGTGCAAAGTCCATGGTGTGGGGGATCCTTCCTCCCTAATGTTATGTTTTTTAATTCAGAGAATGTGGGAATCTTTTGATTTTCAACTTCCACTGTTATAAAAGAAGAGTGAGCATTCAGCTTCTTAGTGACAATTGCAGCTCCACTTTTCTGTCAATTTCAATTAGGGTCATGGGCCTGTGATCACCTCAACCCACAACATACCATTGTGTAGGCAGTATCCTGTTTTTTATTCATATTAAAAGTGATTATGTGTTTTTATCCATAGCTCAAAACCTGAAGCTAATAACTTGAATATCATGGAGTACACAAAATCCACACCCAGTAACATCCAGGGACCAAGTTATCCGTGTGTGAGAAGACTGAAGTAGAGTGTGCATGTTCTGCATGACATGGAAGGGAACTGAGCCCCTGGAGTAGCAATAGGAGTGTCTCAAAAAAGAGAAGTTTGCAATCTGTTGGGATTAATTTGCAATAGTTTTGCATGAATTTGATCTTAGATACAAAGGGACCTTTCTCATCCCTCATGCAGATGTGTCAGGGGAACTTAAAGTTGAACTCAGAATAGAGAATAAAGGGTCCCAGGTGGCTATTATGTAGAAAGAGTAAAATAAACTCCACGGACAGACAAAATGTTTCACTTGAGACTGTGGTTCTATACTTTCTAGTGAGAACTTCTCACTTTTTTACAGATCCTAAAATGAGTGGTGCACTCATGACATCCTTATATTAAGGGTCTGCCGAGTTTTCTCAGGAGCCCCAGATCCCTGCACATGCCCTGGTAAGTGCCTCGTTGATCACAGATGCAGTGTCTGTGGTGGCAGGGTCCTAAGCAGGCTAAGAAATGAGATAATGGGCTGTACAATATATTTTTTTAGACTGATTTTTTGTAGACTACAGCTTATAATTTCATGACACAAAAAGTGACTGTTATTTTCCCTAAGAAATGCTAAATCATGTTCTGGACTGTCTTTACTTCTGTGAATTAAGTGTTGCTCATTTACATTCAATAACATTTCTCCAGGAAGATATTGTTGCTTTAGTCTCAAGCTTTATATTTTTTTAAGATACTGCTTATTTTCTTTTCATCTAATGTGAAAGAATACCAATAAAGCAATTTCAAAATAGTTTAGTGTGAGATTTATAATAACTTTTACCTTATGTATTGTTGTCTTCCCAGTAGTTATTCAAAATATGAGATATAGGCATGTTATATTGTCTAAACAATATTAGCACAAAACTTTCTTTTTATTTTTTAAAGACAATAAAAATTCAAATTAAAAGACAAAAATTTCAACTGATACAGAATTTCACTTAATCAAATCTGAATTTCATAGGACAGTGAGTGGGTGAAAAATATTTATCTATATGTACAAGCAGGATAGTTTGGACAACTGTACTGTGCATTTCTGCTGGTCTTTAGAAACAAACAATTAAGATTTGATTCCTTTTGTCTACTTTTTTCAATTGTTTGTACTGTTTCTCTTAAACTTTTGTACATTTCTTTCCTTTTTTATTTCTTGCTCCATTTTACATGCACATATCTGGTAATATGAATAACTGGTTGGAGGCTTTATATTTCAATTTACACCTCTCATGAATAGATGAAATTTCACAGTGGGTTTTTCAATACACAGAATCAGTTTCTCTTCTGTATAAATCACTTAAAGCTTTTAAGAATGGTCACCTATCTAATGTGTGTTAGTTAGTTTTTATTTCAATTCTTCAGTATGAAATTGTTTTGCTTAAAGCATCATCTGTGAAGGAGACATTCATCTCATTCCTATGAAATAATGTGGGCATTTTCTCACAAAACACTGGTTCACCTACTGTTAATTTCACAAAATTCATCTAGGTGTTGTCCTCCTTTAATGCAGTGAAAATTAAAACAAGGTGATGACAATGGAGGCTTTTGCTGTGTGTGTTGATAATAAAGGCCTTTCAATATAATGCACTAGCATTTGTTGAGAGGAAAGATTTTCTATTTTATTATTTTCATCCTTTTTAATTAAAATGTTTATTTGATTTTCCTTCATAGTGGATACAAGAGAAAGACCTTTCTACAAAAGAAAAGCTTACAACCAAATATTTTTATCTGGCTTGATCTCTATGCTTGCTGTGCTGCAATCCATTTTCTGCTCATTGTTCACATGTTTTCCTCAACAGATTAATGTGAATTGTTAACTTTTCTTGGTATATGTTTTGTTGAAAATACAAAGATGAAGCCAAAAGTTACTTTTCATGAATGAAGAGTTTTATCTTGCACTATAGGGTTGACTGGATAGTCTCACACAGGGCTTATGTTTGTGAGAGAAGATAGTTTCACATTTGTGGCAAACTGCCTCTGGGATCATCATTTCATTTTGTTGGAAGGGTAGTTAATTTGGTCTGATTTTTCTGAAAATGGATACAAGCATATGAAAGGTGTACATACCTATACATAAATGAGCATCTAGATTTCACTTAGATTCTTTAAAAGTAACCAAAGCTAATATTTACATGTTAAGAAATGTACACAGCTGCCATGCATGTATTCAAATTGTCCCCTTATATTATTCTTCCTACTGCTGACTCTGTGTTTCATAAATGCTGTACATGGAGTTAGGACCATCTATCTGGCTGGTGATGACTTTCCCTTCCTTGATACATCTGCTGTCTCTTGTTCTTTCTCTTTCTACATTTCCAGCTGGAATCTAATAAGAGTTAGAGCATGTAGAGCAATATTCTCATGAACATGAGCAAGAATTACACTCTCTATTGGTCTTAATTCAGAAACCTGGTATTCTTCTTAGCTTACATTATTAACAAGGACAATATTGATGCCTGCAAAGCCATCAGTGCCCACATTTGGAAAGATTCTGCTGAAGCCCCTCTCTCACAAAGTACTGCTGATCTCTTCTCACTTCCAACTCAGGGGCTTGGATGAGCCGTGACACTTGGTTGTGAAATTTCTGAGGGCATAATGTGTAATAGGATTGGCCCTGGGCTTGGTAACTGCCAGGAATCAGGGGATCTAAAGTGAATCCTTCCTTATAGAGGGAACTAACTTGGATCTGAATTATGCTATGTTTCTCAGAGGGTATTTTCAGACTTACTGAGTTATCAAAGTACCAAATGCTCACTGCTCAAAATAAATGCAGAGGTTTATCTTTGGATTTCTCAATATTATCACTAATTTATTGTTTATTTGTTTGTTTTACTTTCCATGAGCTATCCACTTGGACTTTGTTTGTTCTTTTCCTATTGGTGTGTGACTTTTTTCAAAACTCTATTTCAGGTTATTTTCTCTGTGATTTCCTTGTGAAATATTTCCTTTTTATTAACTAAATCTGTCTGTGATTTACTCTGTAATTTGTTGGGATTTTTATTTTAAATATGTTGCTCTAAGGGTAACTAATTTGTGCAGTTTGGAAAGTGAGAATTTTGTGTTTGTCTTTTTGAGTGAGGCAGGTCCTGTCGCAGCACTGCCACTCCTAAGAGCTATATTTAGCGAATGGCTTCCAGATCTTCCCAGGGATAGGAGGAGCTGCTATCCTGTCCTCTCTTCCCCTAAACTGTGCTAAACCTGGAAGATATGATCTGGATGAGGCATGATTGAGTGGAGAGACTAGTAGATCATTATTGGTGGAATGATTTCATGTTCATATTCACAGTACTATATTTTATCATGAAATTTTACTGAAGATGTACCTTCTATACCTTTCTATATAATAACTACAGACAACTTCATTGAACTATGTTTCTCTAGTAGAGTTGTGTGGTCCAAAAATTTTGAGAGGACTAAGTGATCTGAATTGCTTTCTGTCAAGTTTCTAACACTCCATGAAACTAATAGCATAATTGTGTGTACTTGAGTGTAGCATTTTCCTGTATTAAGCCCACACAGAAAGGAGACTGAGCTTCTGCTTCAAGAAGGTTTGTCAGTTTCTCGTAAGAACCGGAGTTTCCCCTAATATCATGAATGTTGAGTAAACTTAGAGCATCTGCATACATCTTCCATTTCAGTCTTTCCATGCTTAAGACTATAGTGTCTTATACTTCTGTGCTATTCTTGTAAGAATGTAGTTCTAGCCCTCAATTTATGGAAGATTCATACATACTACTTCCCCCATTTTAGAAGACTGTTTACCAAATTCCATTTAGTGAAACAGAATTAATTCAAAATTTGAATTTTGCAAAAATAACATTAGAAGACAAGATTATAAATTATATTTTACTTTTTCATTTAATTCCTTAAAAATATTATTAGTGTCATGTACTAATTTAAATGTCTTTAAATATATTATAATGTTATATGTTATAGCTTCCATCAGATAGACAGACGGGACATAAGTGTGTGCCATTTATAAAAATATGAAAGACAAAGCAGACCACAGAGGACTCAAAAATCCACATGGTCCAGAGACATCTGATTGTCAGAAGCATGTTTTTTCAGAGCTAAGGAGGTGGCTCAGTGGAATAAGTGTTTTCCTGACAAGTGCAAGACCTGAGTTCAATACCCAGTTATGCTAAAAAAAGAAACATATTTTTTCATGTTCACCATGAGCAAATGACAGGACCAAGCATTAATTTGCTAACTGTGTAAGTGGAGAAAATTACATTACTTTCCATTACCAATATTTTAGGAAAATATTTCTCATACATTTACTATGACATTTCTAGTTTCAAAATCAAAATTTCTGTAGAACTGAGACCACATAATTTATTATCTCTGACTTTATATTGTGATCACACTTTCCTTAGGTCTTAAAAATTCAGCTTTCCCTCAGTTACTTATATAACATATGTTTAAATTACTATGAATGTAGTTTTAAATTATGATGTTGAAAAGATTAGTTTGTGATAATATGTTTGTATACCTATGTGTCTTGCTTATATTTTCTCATTGCTGGAACCAAATACTTGACACTCAGAATTAAGGAAGAAAAGGTTTTTTAGCTCACAGTTTTGGGAGGTTTCCATCCATAACGGCCTCATTTCAACACAGAGTGCCACATGGCAAAAAGCAACAGTTCATAGTGGCAAAATCAGCAAGAGCAAAAAGGGAGGAGCAGAAGTGAGTAATCTTTTTGTCCTTCAATTATATTGTATGCAGGTTACTAGCACCAGGGTGGGTGCAGCATGTTCATCCATAATTCCAGCATTGGATTACAAATCAATCAAAAATTCTACCAGCTGGGGAGATAGCCCAGTGGCTTAAGCATCTGCCTTAAAAACCACAATGTCCAATATCAAGTTTTATACCTGGTAAAATAAATAAATAATACCTTAGAAGCCTTTACCATAACTGAAATGGCTATATTTTTTGATCAGATCATCATTTTCTGTCTATTTATTTTTTTAAATCATTTTATTCAGAATCAAATGGCAATGACACACTTTCAAAACCGATTAGTAGGACAGTTTCAATAATTAATACATTGAATATTGTTGTCTTTATAGTGGATATTCATAGTACAAGATGCAGACATAATATCCTGTGTAAACACTATTAGTACAAATTTTTTCTTTAAAATAATTTTATTGAGAAACAAATAGCAATGAGAATGTTTCAAAACCAATTAGCAAGACAGTTTCAATACTTAATATATTGTATATTGTCCTTGTGGTTATTCATTGTACAAGATGCAGACATGATATTCTATCCACAAACACTATTAGAAAAATTTTTTCTATTCATTGATTTAAGAGAATATAGCTGTATATCTATCATAAATATTTTTAATATAAAGATACAAAATGGTTATTCATTTGTATCACACTTTTTGATTAATTTTGTAAGGGATGAGTATTCCATTCTCATTTAAATATTATACGTGCTTAAATTCAGCAAAATATTCCAATATAGTCCAGTAGTCAATAATATTAGTGGGTTTCCCATAAAACTGGCAATGTCAGCAGTTATTGACTTGAGCCTTTTACAGCTCAGCATCTTGATATGTTTTTACTTTTTATAATTTGTTTTTATATTTCTGCTGGATGGTAAAGACAAAGATAAAACAAGACCTATATAACAAGGAATGTAGCATTTATATCTGATAATTTCAGTCAGATCCCCTCAGGATTTATCCTGAAACCCTGTATCGCAGTTTGTAGATCCTTTGTGAGTGTAAGCTATGTGGATGAGTCCTGGCTATTGATTGACCAATTTGCTCTCGTGAAAACCTGAGAGAATGTTTTCTCTCCATGTGTCATTCCTTAAGTACACTATCCATCATCGATCGTTTTCCTCTGTGGTCCCGTAATCTCCTTGATCAGAAAATTTGGGACACAACTGAGTTACCTGACATTAGAGTATATCTTCTCCTATGCCCTGTGTCTTTGGAAAGTCTAGGGACAAAATGTTGGCCTTGCTTGCAGCCTTTCTTTTGCTCTAATTTTTGGTCTGCAAACTTATGTTGCTAACCCTTCCAAAGAGAAGCTTATTCATATTACCCTACAATATAGGCAGCTGAGCTTAACTTCACTATATATCTGAATATCAAACTTCTATGCATAACATGGAACAGGTATTTTCCATCAAGTATTGAAATATTAAAATATGAAGAAAAATATTAAAAATATAAAACAATATTTTTAACAATAGAAATTGATAATTGCATATCTTTACACAGAAGATTACAAATCTAACCCTACACAGCATTGTAGCAGAAGAGTCCTGTGACTTTTTTTTCTTGACTCTTGTTTTCAATTATTACCTTTTATGTTAAAAACAAACATTTACTTGAGAGACAGTATGGCAGTAGTTAGTGTGCCATGACAAGCAGTACATGTTTTGAAGAGCAGAATGACCAGCAATCCAAGTATGACCCTGCAATTAGACATTGCTGTCTTCAGTGCAGTTGCTTAGTTCACAAGTACCAGCATATATAGTTCGTCAGGGTGAGAATCCTTCCAATTAAATTCTGGTTTCAAAAACCTGCTGAAGATTCTCAGGATCATTAGCTTACCCATCTGGTACATATAAATGTAGGGCTTTACCCCTGTCATGTTTCCTATGTTTTTTCTTGCCGTCTCTTCACTCTCTAATCCTTAATTTCTCGCTTTCCTTTAAATTGTGTTACACTTTTCTATTTTTATTTCTTCTTTTGAGTTCTTACACTAGGAAGACTATATGATTTTTACACATGTGGTTTATTTCATTTATCATTATATCAAGTGGCATCCATTTAAATATGAAGACTTTGAGTATATCATTCTTTATAGCTAAGTAATATTCCATTGTATAAAAATGCAACATCTTTTTCATCCAACCTTAAGGTGATGAACATCTTGGTTTTTTCCAAAATTTGGCTATCACAAATTATGCTGCTATGAACATAGGTATACATATATCGCTATGAAATGACATTTTCAGTTCCTCCGGGAAAATTCCCAATATGGGAATAGTTGGTTCTAATTGGACTTCTTGTCCTGGTTTTTTAAGGAGTCTCCACACTCATTTTCATAATGCTTGCACCAGTCAACATACCCATAAGCAATGGAGAAGGGTTCCTTTTTCCCCACAACCTAAACAACATTTGTTGTTGGTTGATTTCTTTATGATACACATTCTTTCTCAGATGAGATGGTATATCAGTGTTGCTTTAATTTGCATTTCAGGGATGGCTAGTGATGTGGAGCATTTTTTCATATATTTATTCGCTTCTTTAATTTTGTCCACTGAGAAGTGTGTGTTCATCTCGGATGCCCATTACTGGATTGAATCTTTAAATTTTGCGACCCTAATGTTTTTTAGTTCTTTACAAATCCTAGAGAGCAGACCTTTGTCTGAGTACCTATTTGTCAATGTTTTTTCGAAATTTGTGGGTTTTCTTTTCACTTGGTTGGTAATTTCTTTTGATGCGCAAAAATTTCTCAATAAGAAGAGGTCCAAGTTGTTAATTCTTTTAATTATTACCTGTGCAATTTGATTTTTGTTAATGAAATCTTTTCCTTTCCCTATGTCTTCAAGAGTTCCTTCTACTTTTTGTTCCAGGAGATTTAGTGTTTCAATTTTAGTGGTTAGCTCTTTAATCCATTTTGACTTTAGCTTATTGCGTGGTGATAAACCTGATTTACTTTTCAGCATGTTCACAGCCAGCTTTTCAACAACCATTTTTTGGAAAGGTTATATTTGTTCCACTGAGCACGTTTGAATCCTTTGTCAGAGATAAGATGGATGAGTGTGTTCATACAGACTTCAGTGTCTTCTAAACTATTCCATTGATCCTCAAGTCTATTTTGTGGCCTGTACGATCTTGACTTTATCACAGTAGCATTGTAGTATAGTTTCAGGTCAGGAATTTTAATGCCTCCTACCTTGTCTTTGTTTCCCGGGATTGCCTTTGCAATTCTAGACATTTTTGGGTTAAAAATGAATTTTAGGAATGATTTATCTAGGTCTGTGACATATGTTGGTGGTAGTTTGATAGGGATTGCATTAAATCTGTAGAACAATTTGGGGAGTATGGCCATCTTACAATGTTGGTTTTTCCTATCCAGCAGCAGGGAATATCTTACGATTTTCTGAAATCCTCTATGATCTCTTTTTTTTCAGAGTACTGTAATTTTCCTTAAAAAGATCTTTGACTTCTTTAGTTAGATTAATTCCAGGTATTTCATTTTCTGCGGTGCCATTGTGAAAGGTATTGTTTCTCTAATTTCCCTCTCAGTGTGTTTGTTATCTGTGTAGAAGAATGCTACTGACTTTTGGTTATTGACTTTGGATCCTGCTATGCTACTTCATTTCTGTATCAATTCTAGTAGCTTCTTGGTGGAAATTTGGGGTATTCCAAGTAAAGTATCTCATCATCTGCAAAAAAATGATACTTTAACTTCTTCTTTACCTATTATTAGCTTTATTTCTCTCCCTTCTCCAATGACTCTAGCTAATGATTCCAAAACTATATTGAATAGGAGTGGTGATAGATACCATCATTCTCTTGTACCATATCTCAGAGTAAAAATTTCACATCTTCCCCACGTAGAATTATGTTAGCTGTTGAGTTGTCATAGATGGTTTTTATCAGATTGAAGTAGAGGCCATCTATTCCAATTTTCTGTAGGAC